>JADDOH010003209.1:0-122576 GCA_016648135.1 Agrypnia vestita | reverse complement strand
AAGTGAAGCTAGACGACGGCGCGGAAAAGCTTTAACAGAGATGAACGGATCGCTTCTACTTCTTCTTCTTCTTAATCAGCCTTCGTCTTTCCACTGCTGGATATAGGCCTCTTCCTTATTTTTCCATTCTTCCCTGTTGTTGGCTAATTGTAGCCATGTCCTTCCTCTCACAGCGACAATATCATCGGCCCATCTCTTTTGAGGTCTTCCGATGCCTCTTTTATTTTCCCAAGGTCTCCATTTCAGAACTCTGGGAGGCCATCTTGTAGTATCCTGTCTTGCAACGTGTCCTGCCCATTGCTACTTTAGCTTCGCTACACGATCCAAGATATCCACTACTCTAGTTCTGCGCCTAATTTCGTCGTTTCTAATTCTCGATTAGACGCTTAACAAGTGCAAATTACAGATAAATTTTATGTGCAGTGACTTTGTTTACCCACAAAAGTATTTCATTTGGATAACCGCAGCGAACCTTAGAAACTTAGTTTTTTTAAAAAGTAGTTTATTTACCTGAGCTAATGTTTATTTTTAAAAAATTCTTATTTATTTACAAATTTTGATACTGTACTTTTCGAAGTAGTCCCGTCCCGTTCGGATAAAACACACTTTTGACAAACAGCGTTTTGTTGCGAAGTTGTACTTCTTTTGGCGCATTCAGGGTAATTTCATTTTATTTTGTATTTTATTTATTCATGGGAAACTAACAGTACATAGAAAAATCAGATTATTGAGTAGTATAGACAACATCTTACAAGTTTCCGTAGAATTAACATGTTATGTATTAACATATAGCAACACTAACTTAAGTTATAAAAAAAAAAAAAACAAAAAAAAGTAACGGAAATGCGCGCGCATTCATTAAATCGTAAAAATTATTTACTAAAAATTAGTGTTCCAGTGATATAAAAATGCATTGTACCGTCTCGAATCGAGTACTAATCTTATAGATGCTCGATTGGAAATCTGACGAATGATCGGTTATTAATTGATAATTAGAACAATTTATTGATTACAATTTTAGATGTGTAATCGAAATACAAGAAAGGTGCTTCTCGGACAGATTTCTGTATTTCATGTTATTGTCGATGATTTTCAAGAAATTTTTTGTTTGTTGCCATGCCAAAAACGATTAAAAATGATATTCGAGAAATTATTGCAAAATTATTTACTACGTTTTTGGCAGATATTCGTTTTCAAAATAAAAAAATACATTGATCCATTCAACATTCAATGCGGCTATCGATTTATTGTTTCGAAACTTTTGAATATTGATTTTTACTTTTTCTTTTTCTTCAACTTTATTTAGACTGTGAATGTTACCCACCTTTTACCCAGAACTTATTAGTTTTATATAAGTAAAGCAATGATATAAATTAAATTAAATGATTACGGAACCGTTTCAGGCCGAAAATCGATAAAACTTGAAAATATGTAGGCACTTGGCTTTCTTTTGAAAATGTACATGTTTTTTTAAATCCTCAAAACACTTATTTATTTATTTATTTTTATTTTATTTATTTAATATATAGTACAAACACAGTCCTTATATATTTATATAATATATTAACATTTTTTTAAATACTGTTACGTGGCGTGGCTCGCTCGAAAAATGAAATGGCACAACTCGTAAAATAAATCTTTTATTATCGCTTGTACATTATCTCTCACATTTTACAATCGCTCGCAACGCAATCTACTGCTATTTTTTATTCAAACACAAAAGAACAGCTCTCTTTTGTTTTTCTACTCGGGTAAGAACCCTTCCATTTCTTCGCTATTTATAAATCATGTTAGTTCTTATTTCAACCACTGGGCATACCGGCCTGCCGTTCTGCGCATGTAACACTTTTCTATGGAACTGTCAAATGTCAACGAACAGCTCGTTACACAGCCTCCCTCTCTCAATACTGTTCGTCCCGAACAGGATCATTGTTGTCCCCATGAGATCTCCAAATTCCCATGCTGCCACACTCCAATACACGAGCGCGTGTTCTCACATCTATCTCAATCGTCATTGATTCATTTTCTTTTCAGCTTATCGCGTGCCTCAATTCGCTTCTTCGTTGCACGGAACCTCTCTGCTTCCTCGAACATTTCTTTTTTTTTTAAATCCTCAGCAAAAATGATTAGCAATCCAGATCGATACTTGGAAGTTCCATCCACCTGGGTCAAAGACGAGCACGCTACGCTTGCCCTTTGAATTTGTGTTGAACTCGTAAGCCCGCACCGCCACAGTGAGCTCATTGATGATCTGCAGCACGTTGAGCTTGACTGTCCTGACCACATTCCTGATAGCTTGTCGCTGAGAGTCACTGAAGTAATCTGTCATAGCCAGAATTGCTTCCTTCACACTCTGGTCCACGTATGCTTCGGTCGTCTGTTCCATCTCGTCCAACACCATGGGACTTATTTCATCGGGAAAGAGTTTCTTGTTCTCCCCTTTGTACCCTACTTGCACCATGGGCTTGTCCTCCACGGTGACTACGCACAAGGGCCAGGGCTCTATGTCCTCCTGTATCTTGAGTTCAGTGAACTTGTGCTGCTCGACGTCGTACACAGTATTGCTGAGGTCCATCGCAAACTGGTCCTCGGCCACATTTTCCATCGTCACCTGGTCCTCAGCCGCATTTTCCGTCGTCACCTGGTCCTCGGCCGCATTTTCCACCACCACCTGGTCCTCGGCTGCATTTTCCATCGCCACCTGGTCCTCGGCCACATTTTCCATCGGCCTCTCACTATCGACGAAGGTCATTTCTGCAGGTGTTGTCCCATTTCCTTGGTCATTCCTAATGTTTGAGGGCGCCGCCGTTTCGTACTGCCTGTGGTTGCTATCCTGTAAACATCGTTCGTCGAATGTAGAAGGCTTTTTCCCTGTCGACCCCGTAGCATTCTCTACTTGAACCTTCTGGCAATTTCTTATTTCATCCCGAAGTTTCTCGATTTCATGTTGTGTCTTTTCAGCGTCACGTTTTACGTCTTGTCGAAGATCCTTGATATCTTCTTGAAGATTATTGACATCCAGTTTTGTGATCTGCAATTCTTTTTGTTGCTTGTCAACACTTTCCCTAAGCTCCTTGATGCTTCCTAATTTGACATCCAACAACATTCCCAATTTTCGCTGCTGTTCCTCTTTGTCTTCTTGGCGTTTCCGCTCCTGTTCTTCCTTGTCGTCTTGGCGTTTCCGCTCCTGTTCTTCCTTGTCTTCTTGGCGTTTCCGCTCCAGTTCTTCCAGCATCTTCATTATCATATCGCATTCCGCATCCGAAAATTCCTCCATGGTTGCCATTTCTTCCTGTGCCACGATCTTCACGTTGATTTCTTAAAAATCTCCCGAATCCCGCTTCTGACGCCAGTTGTTACGTGGCGTGGCTCGCTCGAAAAATGAAATGGCACAACTCGTAAAATAAATCTTTTATTATCGCTTGTACATTATCTCTCACATTTTACAATCGCTCGCAACGCAATCTACTGCTATTTTTTATTCAAACACAAAAGAACAGCTCTCTTTTGTTTTTCTACTCGGGTAAGAACCCTTCAATTTCTTCGCTATTTATAAATCATGTTAGTTCTTATTTCAACCACTGGGCATACCGGCCTGCCGTTCTGCGCATGTAACACTTTTCTATGGAACTGTCAAATGTCAACGAACAGCTCGTTACAATACTTTATAGTCATGTGGGACCTCATCAGTGAAGAGAAGCTCTTGAGTCTGATGAGGGAGCCACAGTTCTTATTATAATATATAGGTAGTATATACAAGTTATTTGTTAATACGGTAAAAAAGATAAGTTGATAATGAAAGTATTGGAGTTATTTTGAAAAAAGCTATAGGTTTAAATGATTTATTTATTTTATTTATTTATGTTTATATAAATGCAAACTGATCATTTATAACATTTACGATTTTGATGTACTTTTTTTTTTAAATTTTATATGCAAAAATGAAAATAAATTGAATTGAATTGAATTCTGAAATGCAAAAAAATTAAAATAAATTGAATTGAATTGAATTCTGAAATGCGCTATTTGATTTATGTAATAACTTTCGGGTCGTTCAGCTATTTTGCCAAAAGTATAAAATGCACACGTACACTGATTTACAAAATACGTGTAATATACGAAAGTTCGTCAAAAACCTGGTTGTAATGAATTCAGTTCAAAATAAAATTTAATTAAAATAAATAAATTCCTGGGGTCATGTCTGTACACAAGTGCATCCAATATGCATCTGTGATTCAGGTGCATAAAATTATCCGCACTCTAATTGGTCGCTGTCAGCTCGATGTTTCCCGGTTTTACATACCTTTCTCATTTACTAGTGTAAACAGGTTTGGCGCTTATCCTTCGCGTTGGGCTCGAGTCGGGCGACGATACGAAAGCGAGTAATAAAATATTTAGAAAAATCCAAAATTATTAATTTTTTAAACGAAAATTTCTTAGATCATTTTTATCGTCGCCACGAGTCTGTCTGCAAAGTTTCAGCTCGATTGGATCACGGGAAAGGGGTTAAAAATCGATCCAAAGTTTTTTCGACAGACAAGCAAGCGAGCAGACGCTACGAGTTAAAAGAAAGGGAGTAAACAAAAAGTAACCCATAAAAACCAAGTTTTTATTATACTCCTTTTCTCATTTACTAGTTGAAACATTTTTTTTTCACTTAACCTACGCGTTGGGCTTCGGTCGGGCGACGCTACGACAGGGAGTAATAAAAAAATTTCCAAAAATCTTAAATTATACTATAATCAGGTTTCGCGTGTACCAGACGCGTTGAAATATTTTCATGCAACTTAATAAGTTGTATGAAAAAACCATTCAAAATTTGAAAAATCCAAAAATATATTATTTTTTTAACGAAAATTTTATTGATCTTTTTGATCATCGCCACGAGTCTGCTTGCAAAGTTTCAGCTCGATTGGATCACGGGAAAAGGGTTTAAAATGGATCCAAAGTTTTTTCGTCAGACAATAAGACAAGAAGACAAGCAGACGCCACGAGTTAATATAAAGGGACTAAAAAGCTTTGGACGTGCGAAAAAGTAAAAGTAAAAGTGTTAAAACAGTTAATAGAAATAACAAAAAATCACCTTACAGCTACCTAAATTTTATTCTCCAAGGTGTTGTAATTAACCCCTAAAATAAATTATACAAAAATGGCCTTACATTATTCCAAATCATAAAACGCGGTCAGACTTGTCACATTGATTTAGGATTTTACAGTAAGGCCACTCTATGATGGCACTTTTGACGTTTAGACTTACATGAAGTTTCGTAATTAATGGCAGCTAAACATTGGAGGACAAATGCTGTACTTTATTGCGCGAACGCCAGAGTAGTGATGTCCATCAACATTAAATATGGAATGAACGAAATGATTCAAAATGTTATAGGATATTGATTGCCTGTATAATATGCGTAGAATACGCAGAATAAGTATCCAAAATAACACAACAAATCTGACAGATCGATTGTGCCCTCTAAATATGATCTTTTTCTATGACTTTATTAGAGGGCAAAGAAAACGGCTACAAAACAATAAAAGATGGATCAGACCGGGTGATGTTTTTTTGTCTCTTTTTCTCTCATGTGTCGCCATATTGTTTAAACTGAGTAAGCTCTATTTTATCACGTATAAAAGTTTGGTAAAATGCTTTATTATCCCTCTATATATTGTAGATACTCTAAGGTTTTGACAGTTTTATTTTAACGTTGTTACGGAAAGAGCGAATGAGTGCACGCTGTGATTACGATATTGTTTTTTACCTGGCTTTAGATTTCGGACATTGATCCTTTTGTATTTTGACCTCTGCTCGTTAATTTGGACTTAGTTTTTACCTTTTTTATGCACAAAGACTTTCTCAACTCACACCGTGCGACGAAATTTTTTTTCGACTGAATTTTTTCGTTAATGATTTTAAGTGTGTCACAACACTATTACGATCTGTCAAAAATGCCATCTTACGATGGCTCGAGTATAGTAGCCGCACCACAGCGCGTATCTTCATCCGGTAGTAAAAAATCAATAATATACATTTCGACGATTACCTACTCGGATAATCGATCAAGAAGTATGATGAGCCCTGGAGGGCCGCCGGCCGTCGGAAACCGGTCCCCACCGTTTCAGGGGACGGCTTCTATCGCTGACCTGGTATGGTAGAACTTCGCGCGTGGTAACCCGTAGCATTAACAAATCTGATGGCGCCTCGACATCTCGTAATAATAAAAATTGTTCATTTAAATACCGCCATTTTCGTAAAAATTTCAGCTCAAGGTCTCTTTACACAAAAACTGTTCAGTCGTAAACAGTATTTAAAATTTAACATTGCAAACTTACGGAAAATGATTTTTCAAAAACGACAATGTGTTAGTGACGGACATTGTTACACAGATAATTACTCTTTTATGCTATTCACACCTCGTTATTTTCACCTTCTGATTTAGCATTAGTTATGGACACTGTTTCATAGAAATTACGTTTTTTTTTAATATGCGTCATTATTTGCGCCATCTAGTAGAGTTAGTGACAGACATTGTTTCATATTAATTATGCTTTTTACTTCTCATTATTTGCGTCACCTATCAGCGTTAATTTACATACATTTTTACATAGAAAATAGTTAAAAATATATTTTTCTAATTTAAAATGCTTGTTGCTGTAGTGGTCATGTGGTGGTCGGTGGTTCGAGCCCCGTTCCAGGACACCAGCAAGTTAGTCCTATTTTCCTAAATTTAGTCCTAGTTAGTAGAACAAGGCTTTTGGCTTAGTTTGAGAATAAAATATAAAATATATAAAATATGTCGCACATTTACTGTGTATTTCTGCTGCGACTTAAGGTTATGAAAATAGCATCATCTAGCGTATCGTACCGTCATGGTAGCGTTAGTGACGAACATTGTTAAATAGAGAATTGTGCATTTTTTATTAACTCATCCTTATCTGCACCATCTGTTGGCATTAGTGACGGACAGTTTATTATTTTATTTTTTTTATTTAATGTATGGTACGAATACAAATCTTACATATTTATATATTAAATTGACATTTTTTTAAATACTTAGTAGTCATGTAGACCTCATCAGTGAAGAGAAGCTCTCGAGTCTTATGAGGGAGCCTCATTTCTTATTATTATATACAGGTACATATGCGAGTCATTTAATAATACGGTAATAAAAGGTAATTTGATAATTTAATGCTCAAATATTTTGAAAAAAGCTATAAGTTTGAATGATCTATGAATTAAAGTTGGATTTTAGGTGGTTAATTTGATTTAATATAGAAAAATCTCTCCCTAAAATGGAGTTGCATTAAAATTTTTTTAATGGTAACGTTGTGATGATATTGGCTTATTTAAATCGATATTGATGAGAAGCTATACTGGAATGGTTGTCTACTAAAGTTTATAATAAAGAGAAGCTTCACAACCCGTTAAATATTCTGTAATTATATGTTTGCCGGGTAAGTAGGTGCGGACGAGCCTTTATTGTTTCTGAAACGTCGAGGTATGCCGCGCATGCGACGCGTGCTTTACCTTTATTTTGACTAAATCGGACGAATCGCAGACGCGGCCGTTAGCAGCGAATCTGGCCAATGAAAGGCGTCCTGAGATGGTAGACTTTTACTTTTACACGCAAGTTGGAATCAAAGATGGTGGGAGATAGAGACTATATTTAGCGATACAGATTTGGGAGGGGCCCTTGAGTTTTCAGCCTTGAAATCGGCCGAAGGCCTTGTCGAAGGAAGAAAAATTAACAGGACCGAAGAAAAAGCCGGAGGTTTATAATAATTCAAAGGAGATTTGGAACAGTTAACAGATAAGCATTTCCAATATTATTTATTTCCATTGCCTTTCATTTGTATTCTATTTAGAACTTTCTGAATCGTAACAAATTTTGATACATGCTGTGGTTTGTTTCGTTACGTATTTTGGGCCTAGGGATAATTATTACGTTACAACGTGAGTTGACACCACGTCTGCGTTCGGGTATTTTCGATCACGGTGCGCCGGGGGTTAAGTCGCGTATTGTTTTAATTTGTACGGTCGAAAGAAACGTTGGAAACTTTGTGTTTATGAAAGGATTGTGTCTGCACGCGGTCCAGACCACGCCCACGGCAACACGGGTAGCGGGCGCGCAGCTTCACGACACAGCGATCTCGACGCACGTACAACGTTATTAATTATCCACAATCTGTAATCATCTCCCGATACGTGGACGTCTCCGCCAGGGCCGGACGCCCGCATCGGCCCGGGTTTAATAAACATGTAAGGCAACGTGCAATTACGCAAGGTTGATTATCAACCGGGGAGGCGCCGAAATGGGTATCAAAGATTTTTGAGAGCACAGAAATTATGGTAGTCAAAAAATTGGTACGCGTCCGGTCTCAAGACGTTTCAACCAATGTATTATACCATCTGTGCACCAATAACTGTCCACTTCCTGACAATATTCTTATATGAAGGTTCTGGGAACGCATTTGCTGGATTTCTCCACTGCGGGAATACTGTAAAAACTAGCTGTGACCCGTCAAAAATGACGGTATTTTTACATGTTGGTCCCTGTGGAATAAGTATTTATTTATTTATATTAAAAAAAAAGATTTTTTTTAAATTTACATAAATATTTTTTAAAAATACTGAGGGAAAAAGAAAAAAATTACTATAAAGAAGTTACGGAGGTTACACTAAGTTACGGGGATAGACAGGACAAACAACAAAATTATTTATAATTGGAATATGGCTTTTTTGACAGATGATGGTTGGTTTGACAATATTATTAGATAATGGTAAGCATAGGGAATTGCATACCGTCCAAATCCCTTGAATGTCTCTTTGGAACAACTCCATCGATGGCTCTAGAACAGCCTATAGTACCTACTCTATGATTATCCCCAATATTCGAGAGATGCCTGGGATAGCCTACAAGCGACGGGAACCTTCTCATAAACACTAGAAAAAAAAATTATCTTCTCGAGAGTTCGAAAGAACAACGTGTCGCGTATATAAAGTAACACCGCGCTGCGCAATTTATTTTATTTTGACATTTCTAAACAAGCCGCGTACGATGGCTGGCATTGTCAATCTTGAGATAATCAGAGCGACAGAAATTAAGCGAAATATAATTAAGAATAAAAAATAATAAAATGCGATTGTATAAATGCGACTACTACGGGCGAGAGTTGGATGGAATATTCTTGCGAGAGTTAATTAAAGTATTTCCAGCGATATTAAAGTGTTCTTAGACGAGTAATTATTTTAATTCTTTCATATGGCATTGCTATAGATAAAACTCAAAAAAATATAAACATTAATTGTTAATAACAAGTGGACCTAAGTAATTACGTCCCAGACTAATATTAAAATACTATATATATGTACTATTCGGAATACATAATAAAATCGGCCCCAATGTAATACAAATAAATGTATTAAACTTGAAATACACAAACTTTATATTCCTAACCCATACTGACCCAAAAAATTCTTATTTTTTCCTTCCTAAAATAAAGATAAAAAACCTTTGTTTTTTGCTGAAACCTTAATCGTTTTACAATTCTCGGAAAAGGGATCGTGGCTTGAAATGTATATTAAAAGTTTTAGCTTCGGATAATGATTCCCAAATCATAGACCTTCCTTAGTGAGTCTTGTATTAGGGATATCAAAGGACATCAATGTTCAATAGCTATTAAGTAAATATATAGGATGAATTCTTTTCTTCTCTTATTGCTGTCCCTGGCCAAAACTTTCTTCTTCACCAGCAATTTTGCTCCCATTTTAGAGTATAGATATTCATCAATCTATCTTCATCATTAATCTACCACCGATCTCAGTGCAGATTTTAGTCGTTATTTATCTTCAGGTCGTTAGCCTAATACTTTTATGGCCTCTGCTAATCTTACTGAAAGGTTCCGGAAAACTGTCCGATAGCAACTGCCCGACAGCCGATTGCCTGGCAAGACAGCTGCTCGACAGCCGATTGCCTGACAAGGCAGCTGCTCGACAACCGATTGCCCGACAAGGCAGCTGCTCGACAGCCGATTGCCTGACAAGGTAGCTGCTCAACGACTGATTGCCCGACAAGGCAGCTGCTCGACAGCCGATTGCCTGACAAGACAGCTGCTCGACAACCGATTGCCCGACAAGGCAGCTAGCTGCTCGACAGCCGATTGCCTGACAAGGCAGCTGCTCAACAACTGATTGCCCGACAGACGATTGCCCGACAGCCAATTACCCGTCAAGACAACTGCCCAACACTCATATAAAAAAATTACATGATATGCATTTGCATATGTTTACGAAAACGTGCATAAGCTCTCCAACTATTAAAAACTTGAAACTGATATATTTAGATTCAAAACATCATTTTGAAGAATTTATTTTCTAAGTGGAATATTTAAGAATATATTTATTTATTAACTTAGAATAATAATTCATCTCGTACTATATAGTCGATAGTTTCGAATATTCTCATTCGTTTTTTTATTATAATTAATAATTGTTTAATAAGTAGTACAAAATCTAAATTGTATTTAAAATTATAGTAGGTACTTACATATTAAAAACTAAATAGCAATAAGCACAATTTCTATAAAGTTTATTAATTATTATTAAAATAAATATCCCAGTTTATAGGTCGACCACAATCAAAAGACCATTCCCTAGCTTTGTCCGGTAAGAAGAAAGCGGGGGAAAGTTGCCTGGCAAGCCCGTATTACAAGCCTCAATATGATATTCTAAATAAATATATTTTTTTAGTTTAAAAAAGATTAATAACTTATTAGAAAAAAATAGTTTGTGTTCATTTTTTATCGTAACAAAACACATTCTTTTGAATTCTTTTGAATGTTACCTTACCAAAGGTAAGGTAACCCAGTTTGTTGTTTTTAATATGAGAATTGATACATAGCCTCGCAAAAATATGAAGTAAAAATATTTAAATTAAAATAATTATATGTCGGAAAGCTGAGCGGTTGGGCAGTGGGTTTTCGGGCAGTTGACTTGTACGGCAGTCGGCATGTCGGACAGTGGGCAATGCAGAATCGCCTGGTCTATATGTCATCATCTCCTAAGTTACATCTACTTCAGCTTTGCGATCGTCTGACGATTTATTTACAAATTTATTTACAAAAGCAAATTTTGAATGTACTAAAATATATTGGTAGGTGCGTTTACTGGTCGCATACGCGCATCTGGAGATGTTGAAATATCTTCCTGTTCCTAAACATGTCATTAAGCCATTCAAATTTTTCCTTCATAATCAGTGCGAGATTATATTTACAGATATGTAGATAATTTTTATATTCCGTTAGCATGATAATATATTTAAAACCCGCGGAATATAATCACTTAAAACAGAGCTAATTACGCACCGAGACTTGAATCACAAATCATTAGTTACAACACTTCCAAAACCCGGTCCTCTGCTGTCATGTGATCAGATCGTCGATTGCGATGGAAACGCTATGGATTGTCGATCCGCTACGACAACTTAACTCATAATACAACTAGATTATACTATAATTATTATTATTTTTTATTATAATACTCTCTCTCTCTCTCTCTCTCTCTCTCTCTCTCATTTTTGGGTTTCGTGTCTACCATATGCGTCGGAATCTCCATACAACTTGTATGAAAAAACTATTAAAAAATTTAAAAATTCAAAATTAAACTATAATTATTATTTTTTTTTAACGAAATTTTGATAGATCTTCTTGATCGTCGCCACGAGTCTGCTTGCAAAGTTTCAGCTCGATTGGATCACGGGAAAAGGGTTAAAAATCGATCCAAAGTTTTTCCGTCAGACAAGCATACAAGCCGACAAGCAGACGCCACGAGTTAAAAGAAAGGGAGTAAAAAACTAACCCATATAAATAAAGTTTTTACAATACTCCCTTTCTCATTTTCGGGTTTCGTGTCTACCAGATGCGTCGGAGTATTTTCATACAACTTAATTAGTTGTACGAAAAACCATTAAAAATTCAAAAATTCAAAATTATACTATGATTATTAATTTTTTAACGAAATTTTGATAGATCTTCTTGATCGTCGCCACGAGTCTGCTTGCAAAGTTTCAGCTCGATTGGATCACGGGAAAGGGGTTAAAAATCGATCCAAAGTTTTTTCGTCAGACAAGCAAGCAATCAGACGCCACGAGTTAAAAGAAAGGGAGTAAAAAATCACCCGCACTGCTCCGCGACCCGTTATTGTACTCAAATATTTTCATAATTTCTGTATTTAGGTTAGTTATAAATTACACCTGATGAAGAGATGGACTGCTCCTCTTGAAACTATAGTCGTGTTAAATTTAACTCAACGTGTGTGCATTAAAAAGTTCAATTTAGTTTCGATTAAAATAATCATATCAATTAATAATATTTAATTATCAAGTTGAGAGTGAAAATTACATGACACTAAACAAATTATTCACTTTCCACTTCTCGGTATCCTGCAGTTTTGAAAATGTGAATCTGCCACATCTACCCTGTATCGGTCCAGCAGATAGTATATTTAGACTACTGAATTAATTAATAGTCGAAGCTACAATTTATTCTAATTAATATTAGATTTAAATAAGTAACACGCATGTGAAGAGTATTTTGTGAAGGTGTTGGTGTGTAAATAATGCTATTTTTTTTATTTAATATATGGTACAAATATAATTCTTATATATTTACGTATAAAATTTACATTTTTAATACTTTGTAGTCATGTAGACCTCATCAGTGAAGAGAAGCTCTCGAGTCTGATGAGGAAGCTTCAGTTCTTATTATTATGTATAGGTACATATTTTGAAAAAAGCTATAGGTTTAAATGATTTATGAATTTAAGTTTGATTTTAGGAAGATTTTAATTTTTTATTTGCTCTGAGAGGTTACTGATGCAACGTATCTCGATAGGTAAATTATTGTAGTAGGATTTGTAAATAGGCTTTATAAATATAGTGGTTCTGCATTTGGGTTGTTTTAAATTTAGATATTATAAATTCGTTTCCATTTCTCGTAAGCTTGAAATATTCCTGATTTTCTGTAAGGTTTTTTCTTTGCATATTTTCAATATCGAAACTTGCTTAAAAATATCATCCACGTTTGGTACTGGAAACAATTTTAAAAGATCTTTTGTTGAAAAGGTTCATTTTTTCAGTATTATCCAATAAAGGGTTGATATCCAATTATGAATACAGCAATATTCAATTATGTTAAGTAGCAAATCAGCAATGTCCAGTATTTGGGAGCAAACACAACCATATTTAAATGTTAAATATTTTTTACACACGCATGTTAAAAGAAAACTGAGGTGGAAATTGTTTTTAAGAACATATGACAAATGTTGTGTTCTCCATGTCGGCAAGAATAACCCAAATATTGAGTATACCTTAAACGAAAGCCTGATTAAGTCAGTGGTCTCGCAGAAGGATCTGGGTGTTACTATTACCAAGGACTTTAAATGGTGTGAGCACATAGCGAGTGTGGTTAAGAAGGCTAACTCAATTTTGTATTTAGTGAGAAGATCATTCCAACATCTGACAATACCACTATTCACAACTATTTATAAGACGTATGTGAGGCCTCTCCTCGAATATGCCTCTCAGATCTGGAATCCATATTTTGTTAAAGATATAGTTTTACTGGAAAATGTTCAGAGACGAGCCACAAAATTGCCCTTGGGTCTTAAAAACCTGGAATATGCGGAAAGGCTGAGAGTATTGAAACTGCCCACTCTTCAAGAGCGACGAGCAAGAGGTGACCTCATCGAGACATTCAAGATTCTATCGGGCTACTACAATATTCCTAATATGACAGATATGTTTGCATTTAACACTAATGTGGGCCTTCGAGGACGAGTTTGGGTTGAACCTGAAGTTGAACAAGTCTCGGTTCTCGTGTAACCCAAGAAAGCATGCGTTAAGCAATAGAGTGGTCAATATGTGGAACAGTTTGCCTGAGGATGTTGTGTCTGCAGCCAGTGTCAACCAATTTAAGAATAGGCTGGATATTCAAATGAGAGACAGTGATATGGGCCTATCAGCCAATGAGATGTTGGTTTCATAATTTTCAGAGAAATCTTCTTGAGTAACATACGATAATTCGTATGAGTGAAACGGTTGACGATTTATCATTATCACAATCGAGTAGCAAGTTTGACCGAGCGCAGAAGCCAAAATTATAGACGTTTTCTCGTTCCTTTTCTTCTTTATTGTATTTACATGTGGAACTGAGGTAGTATCAGGTTCAACTTGTGTGGAGATACAATCTTTTGTGAGTCTCCGTCTCGCTCCGTCCAGCGCCGCGCCGCTCTGCAGCGAGAGAGACGGGAGATTTCTGGAGATGTATTTGATAATAATCGTATCCCAAACGGTTTTGGCTACCGTGTGTAGCGTTTCGAATATTTAATTCGTGTTCATTTTTTATTTTCATTTAGGAAGAATACAAAGTAGTGGCAGGGAGGAATTGTAAAGAATATTATTAGCTGGTGTGATTGGGAAGACATTCCTATCTATATTGCTATTTTGGTGATTGTTATGCCAACACTCAAAAACAGAAGCATTGTCAAATTAAAGATAAAAGATTTACATTACGGCGTTTCGACATAATTACGTATTGAAATAAAAACTGATGTTTTATACGAATTGTATTCATGCGTAGAGATTCGATTCTTGACTTTTTGCTGGAATCATATCAAAGCACCCTCAGAAAAGTGTCCTCATGCCAGTACGTCCTTGACCCCATGGCAAAAGGACACTAATTGAGGACGCTGTTATAAACTCCAATAAAACATCGAGAATTTAATAAATAAATTTAGTAGATATGTTTAAAACAAATTAATTTCTACCAACATAAAGAATAATGATACCACTAATTCTAAACAAAACTCATCAAAAACTTATATTTTGACTAAACTCCTTGTTGCAATGACTAGTTTGAGTGATGATATAAATATCGCTTCCACATCAAATATACAGGTAGTTTAAGAATATTCCGACGTCATGGAGGTCCGGCACTACAATCCATTTATGTATAACAAAATATTGATTTACGTATTTTGATTTTAAATTATTTATATGCCATTATTGAACAATTGTTGGGTGTTGAAATTTGATAATGTACCAATGTCTATGTAAACATAAACACAGGTTGCAATTTATGTTCCCCTCTTTTCAATGACAAGTGTTTATAAATCCCTTCTATTCCACATTCTCCTCACGCATATCACTTTATTTTAACCATATATTCACGACTACTCTACAAATGTCT
The DNA here is from genome assembly GCA_016648135.1 of Agrypnia vestita. Lineage (NCBI taxonomy): Eukaryota > Metazoa > Arthropoda > Insecta > Trichoptera > Phryganeidae > Agrypnia > Agrypnia vestita. The sequence goes on along the minus strand of JADDOH010003209.1, from coordinate 107,333 downwards.
CATCTAAAATTGCAAATGTCGTAAATTTAATTTGTTTATAGCAGAAGATGCGAACACGGAATACGTGTCGCATCAATATTCTTGCTCAGAATATTTTGAGTATGTATAAGATATATAGTAGATGTCTCTTAGAGAAGAAGCTATATTTTTATATGTGAACGTAGGTATGGAAGTCTTTTTGGGTATTCATAGGGCTTACGACCTATTGCACGGCTGGCTTAAGTTATCACTTTACACAATGTAACGTTCACCATTCCCACCCTTGAACTACCATATCCGGGTTCGATTCCCAGTGAAGTCTATAAGATATATATAAAAAAAATATTGCGTACCTTTAGTAGTCTTCCTAATATACCTTCCTATCTCACACGATCGTTTGACTTCTCTCTCACACACGTGATATTTCGGTACACGAATGGCTGATGTACGGAGATTCATATCAGAATCGACGTGTTTTTATTTCGGATATTAAATTGAATTTACAACGAACCGAACATCATAAAAATAAGGTTTAACACACTTGGAGCAAATATAATTAAACTTAGAAAAAAACTACCTCAAAGCGTTAAGTTGATGTACGACGACATCTATAAGATATCCATAAATCAGCCTTTATTTATTGTAATAATTTATCATTAAGCTTATTCAACAACAAAAAAATTAATCGAAAAACAATCTTCGTTAATGGTCAGTGGTCAATATATCAATATACGAATTTAAATGCGTTTTTGTTCCCTCCCTATTTATATTAAGTATTTAACTTAAAACATTGTTAATTATTTATTATAATTATTTATTAATATTACCCTTCCTGAATTGGGCTTTTAGATGATAAGAAACAAAGTGTTCAAACAGCATAGCTATGTAAGTACATAAGCAAGAAATAACCAAAAATTAAAGAGTATCAACAATATAAATACAGTGAGTAATAAGCACATAAGAAAATATAAAAGAATATTATCAAGATAAATACAATAATAAATAATAATGTAGGTAAACTATAAAACAAAAAATAAGTAATTTTTTATTTTGTATATGAGTAATATTCGAGCTTTTAATATATCAACACAGCTGTATTGACTGGCTAAGCAGAAGCGTACACCAAGTAATCATGATCAATATGACCGCTTTATTCGCCTTAGTCGGAAAATGTATCAAAAAATTGTTTTTTGTGGGATTCGCTAACATTTTTCTGAGTGAAAAATATATTTTTAGTATTACATAAAACTTCAGTTTTATATGTTTACAAAAATGTTTACAAAAAATGTTTACAAAAAAACGTCAATTATACAACTAATTAAAGAAAACATAACTGCTAAATTTGAAAAAAACACATCATTAAGATTCAAAAATAATTTTAAAATCCCAGAATATAATACCAAACTGTGTCAACAAAACTACATATACTTGGGCATAAAAAACTTCAATAACCTACCTACAGATATTAAGAAAATGGATGACTTACAACAATTAAAAAAAAAAATAAACCAACACTTTAGATCGATACAATTTGACAATGCATAACAAGACATATAGCTAACAAGACATATAGCAATGACATATAGCTAACAAGACATATAGCAATTGACAATGCATAACAAGACATATAGCTAAGGAACAAATAAGCCAAATCCAAAATAAACTAATAAAGTGTAAGCCCCTCACACGAGCAAGTCTCATTTTTGGAGAGGCAAAGCAATAAAATAAAATGTATCTAAGTAGATTGTAATAGACAAATGTATTATGATTTAAATGTAGTTTTAATATTAAATAAATAAATAAATAAAAAATATTGGTCATATTTACGAAAATATCACAGGTATAATTGAGTCTGTAAACCCATGGAACTGTAGGGAAAGATTAAAATTTAAAGATATTTTTTGTGCGTTTTACACAATAAAAAGTAGCACAATTTCGTGAAGTAAGCTCGCTGGAAAACAGACAAACAAATCTCTTACTTCCAAACACTTTTTTACATTTTAATTTACAATTTTACAATGAAGCGTAATTCAGTGTTTTGGTATAGACAAAGGAGACCTCTAATGCGTGTGTTGTGCGAAGAGACCATTTAGGCGTCAAATGTCCGTGCTGGACGCTCTTATTACCGAGTACAGTTATGATCACTCTTCGTCACTAAGAAGGTTGACAGTAGTCGTTAACACTTTCACACTGTGACGAAAAACTTTAATTAAAATCAAACATAATAATTTCGTTTTCTGCCCGTCTGTCTGGCTGTCTATCTGTCCCCGTAACTTCCTGTAACATCCGTAATTTCGTTCTAATTCACAGCTAAAAAAACTAAATCAAACGGCTGGATATGGAGCTTAAACCCCGGGCCAGCAAACCCGAAGGCGTTACACGTCAAAAATACAGTAGGTATATATAGGACTTAGCAAAAACGCAAAACATTTCATGTTCCATCCAGCACAATCGCCAGGGTTAAAAATAGTACGCTTAACTGCCGGCAGGGGAAAAATAAAAAAAATGTTTAAATATATTGATAAAAGTCGTTATTACTATTTCATGAGTTTCAGCTACAAATAAGTAAATACTTTTTTTTATGAACCGGAATGTAAGTACCGTCATTTTTGGCGGGTTACACCAAGTTATTAATAAATAATTGACAATTCGGCGAGCATAATAATAAAGCATCCATGCTTCCATTCCATAAAATAATACCGAAAACACGGATCATCTGACCATTTGCATTCGTAATCCAAGGTTGAGATCATGATTGCAGAATATCTATTTTAAGCGTATAAATATTGCATGAGCTTGCTCAACTTGGCATTTCATTTCAACCAAAGAATCCCATCTTTCATTTAAATTGCAGCCCAAGTATATAATACTTTGTCCCTTCTCTAGTATCGTTTCAGCAATATAAAGACTTTCATTGCCAACTGCGTTATTTTAGCTTAGGATCATGCATTTTATTTTAGTTTAAAATTCTCACATATCTTCACTACTTGATCCAGTAGCAGTTACAGATCCTCAATGTTACTTGTTAGAAGTACCGCACCATCTGCATAGCGCAGGTTGTTCAGAATTTTCCCATTTATAGAAAGTTCTTGAGAAAATTCTTTCAAAGCTTCATTGAATATTTCTTCTGAATATAATTTGAATAGCATGGGTGAAAGAATATACCCCTGTTGCACGCCTCTCTTTATTTCAACTTCATCTGTTAGACATTAATTGAACTGAATACATTTATTAAGTTAAAAGTAGCATAAAATCCCTGAAAAATGTACGAAGGCCCATGGTATGAATATGCAAAAGGAGGATAAACGTATTGTTCATAAATGCGTGAGTATCAGGACCAATAGCAATGAAGATGACTTCAGTCAGTCTCGATAACTGCCCATTGGGCCAAAGACTAGGAATCAATGAAGAAACAATTTTTGAGCTAAGAATGTAAAAATTTTGTTCATCGACAGTTTTAATACTGTCGAGTTTCTAAAAATCAAGAAGAACGGCACATAGTCGAAGATTTCCGAAAAAGCCTGAAAATTTTGTAATATTTTAGAATCCTCAGAAAGAACTCGTAAATGTTGGAAAGATCTGAAACTCGAGCGGTTATAAATTACGCAGTGAAAGTTTAGTAAGTTTTAACGTTTAGTGGAAGCCAGAGATATAGCGACAACTGAGCGAATCCCAGTGAAAATAGGCGACCAGAATAAAATACGAGAGTACCTACCTGCGTGCCAGAAATGTTCTAGAATATGTGATAATAGATGGCGAATAAAGTTTTCTACAAATGGGCAAATACTCTGGAAGTATGGTTTTCCAGACAAGTCAAAGATTCTCGAGTGACTAGTGATGATACGTGTGAATTTCATAATAGCACTTTAGCTAATGTATCTAATGACCCTTATTGAATAATAAAACTGTAATTCATCTCCCAACACCGCGACCTGTGACAATACATCATCTTTACATGAAATTCCATAATTGTTTTACAATGAAAAGTTAAATATTTACACTTAGTAAATTTTTCCTAAAATCGACTGCAAGTATATTCCTTTGTTATATGAAATATTATAACAATAATGATATTTTTCATTTTGCTGAACATTTTGCTGATCATTTTGCTGAACAAAAGAATCACTTTTAATGCATACAGTGCAGAACAAAAAATGTAACCCCATAATCTCATGCGTATTTTGAAAAAGTGAGCCAGCTCCTCCTAGGACGGCCCCTATGTATGCAAAAATGTAATTATTACACTAGAAATATTTCCCTTTGCTTGAAAGTGTTAAAGTCGTGCGGTTAAAAATGTACAGATATTGTAAGTTATCGGGGATTTGCTTCTAAGAAAGAGTCCAAATGTTATTTTCAAAACAACTTCCTTTTGTTTGGTTTCAAATTCTAATATTTGATCCAGCGATATTGGCTTTGACTGGCTATTAACAGTAAGATTATTAATTTTTCAAAGCAAGAAAACACTTTGTGGCTTGACATTAAAGTACTATGTTTTATACTAAGTCTATATTATAATTGTCCTGAAAAAGGTTAAGTCCAACCGAAACTAGTTGACAAATATATAATAAAGATAAAGTGGTTTAAAACATAGTATTTAATTTATTCTTAAATGTCTAGTAAGATTATTCTCCTTATTTCTTTATCTGTGATTGTATCTCCTTATTTATTTATAGTTCCTAAATTAATTTGTTTAAAGTAACAATGTATAATGTATTCGTACAAAAAAATAAAAGATAAAAAATGCATGGTCAGTACTGATTCCTTTATACGAGTTTTGAAAGCGACATTTTTAATATTTGATAAAATAACTGTTATTATTATATATTCCCAAACATGTTAAGTATAACTGATTTGGACCTCCAAAAAATTGAATATGTAACCATCTTAAGATAAGGAGTAGACGATATGTGGAGTATAAAAGCAATAGCAGCAATATAGAAAAAAAATTGTATGCAGTCATCGAGGATTGCTAATTTATAATGTACGAAATTCGAGATTTTAGGAAGATCTATAAACACGATTTTGGAAGGGATAGACGCACAAAATCTATAATTTAATATATTTTAAAATACTAATCCTCGGTGACTGCAATCAGAATATTTTTAATTTTTTTTTAATATTGCTGCTCTTGCTTTAATTTTGACATAAGACTCAATTTAAGATAATTATGATTATTGAAACTGCTTAGGCGCCGATAAAACACAAGAGACGATTCGAAAAAAAAACGTTCGCTATATATATAAAGGGTGAAGCTATCGCTCCTCTGTCAGTCGTATTTTGTGAATTTTGCGTATTCTGAGAGCGAGACAAGGACACATAGACACAGGCAAGAAATATCGAATTATGAATCCGTGTAATAGACAGCGAAGTGAAGCATAGACGGCCAGAGACCAGTGGAACATTCTAGCGAACCCTTAATTAGTTACGGAATAGTGATCCAACAAATGTTTTGTCTTATGTGACTTTATTTATTAATAAAACAATAATTGTTTACATCTGTGTCATTCGGATCCGGAATATAAGAGACTATTATTAATTAGTATTATTACATTTTAGATGCTTTCTAGCGTGTAAAATGTAAGAGTTTCTACTTGAATTTTTGAAATTTTAATACTATAATAATAAAAATTATTATACCCTCTTTTTATTTATTTATTTATTTATTTATTTATTTATTTGTTTACGCCCATTAGGCTTTTACATAAAGAGTATAAAATAAATTTCAAAAAGCACATACATTAAAAGTTTCAGGAATAGCACCAAATCTTGAGTATAAAAATTAAAAATGTAGAGTAGGTAACGAGCAGCAATGCGTATAGGCTTTTACATAAAAAAATATATCATAAAATTAAAAAGAACATACATTAAACAATATAAATTACAAGTAGCAAATTATTAAAAGTACCAGGAATAACACCAAAACATGAGTACAAAAATTTAAAATATAAAGTACAAAGCGGCAATGTGTACGAAAAATATATATTACCCACCATTACATATTAACAGCTGAAGTCAGTAACGAAGCAGTATTGCCTCTTTAAGTGTGAACTTTACTTTCTCCAGACTGTCCAGTTTGTTCATCTTATTCAATCTCAAAAAGTTAAAATCCAAATCTGAGGGGAATTATTATTGTTTCCGATCGGACTGACCGATCTACGGATTACGTGAAACTTTAATCTCCCTGAAATAGGAAAATGTTTGGTTTGTTAATTGAAATTTGAAAATAATCCGTGAGTATTTTGACAATGTGTCTGCGTAGAAATGTAGGTATAGCACCCACCAGACATAATTGCGGGGTACCTTTGTTATCATATGAATGCCTTCTAAATTTCACGCGGATTCGATTGGTTTAATGTGTTACTATGCATAAAACACATAATGTGTTATGTTGCCTTTAATTGGTGACTCGGTCGTCATGGGCGGAGCAGTTAATTTTTTTTCAAAAACGCTGTGTCCACAAAATATGTATGCGCAATCTTAAGTTTGTAAAATTTTAAATGTGTTTATTTGTAGTAAATTTATTATAACGTCACGCTATCGTGGCATTGGGAGAAAATCAAACACGTGAAATTAATAAAATCATTTATTTATCACTAAAGTCGAATTTTACTGGGGCAGTATCCTTAAAATTACAATATTTTCATACTAATCACTCGTCTGTGGAACATTTTATATTCGTCTTTCCATATATTCGTCCTCTGTCGTCGCACTGAATCGCCGCTTCGCTTATTAGATTAGGTTAGGCTGCCGCCAATGGTTTCTATGGGATCGCTTTTTTATATTCGCTAAAAGATCAAAAATATCATAGAAAAAACGTCGTAAAAAAACTATTCGTCTCGATGGCATCTTCACACTATATACGTTTCTAGAATCTAGTAGTTTATTCTAGACCCTTCGAGCAATTTCCATTTTACTGTAAATTGTCCGGAGTGCTGAGGAATCTTCGATTACGCGCAATTGCTTCTGTTTCTATAGTCTCGTTACAATAGTATGAGTGTATATCTTCGTGTAGAGATTCTTGTCTTGCTAGGGCTTTATTTATATTGAATTCTTATCGTGTTATTTCACTGACAACCTTAACTTCCTCCTTAACTTGTTGGCTGTCCAAAATGTTATTTTATATTAGGTCCTTACATATGAAATTGGCGTTTAGTATGGGAGGAACATAAAGCCGATTATTTTTTATTATAATATATTTATTTAATCAAAGTATGTACCATTGCTATCTATGCACTTTTGCCATCTCATAGGTAGTTCATCGATCCCTTTACTAAAAAAACCATTCGGACGGGAATCAATAAAATCTTTGAAGGCGGTTTGGACTGCCCCATCGGAGTTGAATTTTTTCCTTTGCAAGAAGTTATCCAAATTTCGAAAAAAATTGTAATCTGTTGGGGCAAGGTCCGGAGAGTACGGTGGATGTCTTAGACATTCCAATTGAAGCTCCTCTAATTTGGTAGCCGTCTGTTGTGCAGTGTGTGGTCTAGCGTTATCATGAAGCAGCAGTGGCCTAGAGCGATTAACCAGCCTCGGTTGTTTAGCAGCTAGCTTTTCATCATGGTTTGCAGTTGCTGACAATAGACATCTGCCGTAATCGTCTGGCCAGATTTAAGAAAGCTGTAGTGAACGACACCAGCACTAGTCCACCAAACGCTCACAAGTAACTTTTTTGGAGTCAATTTTCGCTTGGAGCAGGGTTGGCTGATTCGCAGGGTTCAGCCCATGCGATGAGCGTTCCGATTATCATACAGGATCCACTTTTCATCACAGGTAATGATTCGATTTAAAATCCCTTCATTATTGTGCCGGTTGAGTAATGCAACGCAGCAGTCAACGCGGTTTGTTGATTTGCTTCACTCAATTCGTGAGGTACCCACCTTTCAAGCTTTTTCACCTTACCAATTTGCTTCAAGTGGATTAAAACAGTTTTATCACTAACACCGCAGCCTGCAGCTAACTCGGATGTGGTTGGCGATGGATCCGCTTCCACAATAGCCTTCAATTCTTCATTATCAACTTTGGTCTCCGGCCGTCCACGGGGCTTGTTCTGCAGGTCGAAATTTCCATAACGAAAACGTTGGACCAAACCAAACGCACTGTGTTTTTTTTTGCGGCACCGTTCGCCATACACATCAATTAATCCTTTAGAGCCGTTCTGCAGCACTGGTTGCCACGGTGGAACTCGTACTCGTAAATACGCGATATTTCAAGTTTTTCATTTTGTAAACTGAGTGACGCAAAGAAAAAAACAATTGAGGAAAAAACAAATGAATTATAATTTTCAAAACACAAATACACGAGTAAATAGCTGTATAAATTTGGATTTGGAATTCCTAACCAAAGAGAAGATATTTGAGATCAAATTTGCCAGTACGGCAAAACGCCAATTTCATATGTAAGGACCTAATATTTATAAGTTTGAATTTGCTTGAATTCTGTACTATTCTCTCAGAAGTCTTGTGCATTAATTGATGGCTACCAAGTAAAAATGTATCAAATGTTTCAATTTAATTTAAAAAAATTATAAATAAAATTTACATTAATATCTCAAATTACGCCGTGTGCGATGAGCTGAGTTTTTATAAGCCGAGCGAGTGTTGAGTGAGCGAGTGAGCGCAAGACTCGGCTCCTGGTATTACACGCCAAGAGTCCGTTTTACACGGCAGTGCACAATGGACAAAAGTAAATTAAATATTTCTAATATTAATTTAATTTAAGTATTATATTTCTGTATCAGACTGTATTTAAAACTAAGGAGCCACCATAGCCATAATGTGACTGAATTTAAATATGTGGTTTTCCTTGCAAACTACAATATAATAAATAATATTTTGTAAATTATATTATATTTATTCCTAGATTAGCATATTTAAATGTCTTATGAACTAATGACAATCACAGCTCGAAGGCGAATCTGAGCAAATGTGGGAAAGATTGTGAAAATATTGAAATCGCGGCCCATGATATCAAAAAGTACACTGCGGCGGTAACACAAGCTATCGGGATAGGACTGATGAAACTTCAGAGAAAAGAAGAAAGAGGAAAGAAAACGATGAATATCTCAGAACCCCCCTGCCTACCGGATGCACATGCACAACTTGTGGAAGAGTAATTCGAAAATAGGGCTCATCAGCCACGCTCAGACGCAAAGCCGATAAAACATGTCAGACATCATAATCGTAATGAGTTCCACGCTCTTAGGCCTGCCACAACAAATGAAGATGCTCTGCAGGAAGTTCTGGTAGATTCTACAACTCTTTTTATGGCCAAAAAGAGGCTGTTTTCTTACATTCAAGTTATCTGGGTTGCAGAGATCTTAAAATACATTTAAAGGTGCAAGATTTTGCTTTCAATATCATTCAATACAATTTTAATGCTACTCTTTTAGGGAAATGGAGCCGATGAATTTCACGCAAAAGGGAAATTATGGTTGAGAATTTTAATGTTTTGTATATTACCCGTACTGCCGGATCTTCCCTTATTACCGTATTATCTGCAAGGCAATTCTACTTTGGCAGGTTAGATGTGATAGTGGAACCCACGCACTCCCCACTACCGAAGGGAAAAACTATATTTCAAAATGAAGACTACAACACAAACATCCCCAGTTTGAAGACTACAAAGTGTACACTACATTTGTAGTAAAAAGTACATTTTCCAGAGATTTCTTCTTTCGGTCCCAAAAATTTTCAAACCATGGGGGAGAGGTTGTTTTGATTTCCAAAAATTTCACATCAATGTACTATTTTAAGTATATAGTTTCAATAAAGTGTGTGCAGTTTGTAGTGTGCACTACACTTCAAAAGGTGTAAAGTGTACACTTCAATGTAATGTAGTACGACATTGCAGTAGTGAGTACAGAGCTGACCCATCTCTGCTCCCCACACATGCGAGATGATGTTGTGTCTCATATAACTTGTTGATCTGTAACACATTTTATAATTGTATTGGTTGTTTTGCGACACTCTTTGTTCGGAACATTATTTTTAATTTCTTTATCATTAAAAGTGTACTGTGTAATCATTTATTTTTCGAAATGTTCATAAAATATTTTTATTTCATGCTCTAATCTAACCTAGGATCTTCTTATCAGGTACATACAAATGTTAACATTTTTACATGTTCGTTAAAAATGTAAAAAAATCTATCTTTAGCTTTTGTTAAAGCTTTGTACACCAAAAATGAAATGTGAATAATATTTTATGGAATTAATCTTTGCATAATGGGTTCCAAACTTCTATTCCTAAATAAAAAAATCCTGTCAACACTTGAAATAAATTAACTTTTTTTAATTAACTTAATTCGCTGTACACGAATATAACTGGAGCACTGTTCTTTGATCCACACAAATTTCCCACTAATCACTCAGCTGTGTAATATATCTTTCCAGAATATTCGCACATCTGTGATCGCACTATTCACGTAACTCCCGTAATTAACCGTAGCGTCGCTGGCTTCTTATAATTCGCACTATAACGCCAACTGTTCATTTCACTCGTTAATCTCTGGTTTAGCTTCTGTGTAGCGTAGCGGTTATGTCGCCCTTTAAATAGGGAATATCGTTTCGCGAACTTTCTGGTGTGATCGACTGACTTTTAATCTTTCTAGTAATTCCTAATGATTCTAAAACATTAGAGTGCTGGAAAATCCTCGATTCATTTTTAATCTTTCTGTTCCTGTCTCGTGACAACTTATTTAATTTATTTTTAAGTTTATAACTCTTCAAGTTTATAAGGCACACACAACGCAAACAGGAATCATTAAATAAATCGCACTCGCTCCCTCTGTTTCTGCCGTTTTATTACATTGCGTTGTACAATTTAAGTTGTTTAAATACAAAACATAATACTGTAAACACCATCCTTCGCCGCAAATAATCCGTCCCACTCTAAGATAACCTGACCGCATTAATTAGATCATCTGTGCGGTGAGTTTTTATGGAGCCGAGTCGCTGGACCAACAACTGAAACACACACAAAAAACTCGTCCGTCCGCAGAGAGCCCACAATGGAGAAAAGGGCATTTTTTAAACTAAGGGTCAATCGCGCAGGTAAGAAGCAATATCAAGCCACCGCACCTAATCAAAGTTATAGCCGGCCAGACCTCAGGATCGTACCAATCGAGCCCAACAATACAAGGAAGACACTTCATCGAAATAGAAACAGTACCTCTGTTATTGCTTCTGTTCTCGGTTAGTTCATATCTGATTCTATTGTTTTGTATCGTATGGTTTGCTTTTGATGACAATGGGTTTTGTGTGGACGCCTCCCCGCGCCGCTTGCACCCGTATGAGTTTAAGCAGCGCGGGGAGAATGACTACTTTAGCATAAAAAAAATGCAATGCTTAGGAGGCCTCCCCGCGGGGTGTGACTGTTGTGTGCTAGTCTTTCTTTTAGCAGCTATTTTCATCTATAATCCAGTTGACAAGATTTTTTTTGTTAAAATCCTTTCCTATTACGTCATAAGCCTGATTTATGTCTGCCGGTAGTGGTTTTCCGGACTAGCGGGTCCTCTGTTTGTTTTGTACACCATTTATTTTCATTTTTCCCTCAGGGGAGTGACTAGTGTGCCTAGTTTAACTATCACATATATGTATATCATTGTTTTATACCTTATTCTATTGTTTTGTATTGTATGGTTTGCTTTTGATGACAGTGAAACGGTTTTGTTCGGACGCCTCCCCGCGCCGCTTGCACTCATATGAGTTTAAGTAGCGCGAGGAGGATGACCACTAGCATTAAAAAAATGCTAAATTTGGAGGCAAAAGTGTAAGGTCGATATGGGAGCTTTTGCTCATAAAACGGCCATGGGTGTGTGGTGGGTCCCTCTTCACTGGTCTGGGTTAGTTTAATAGAGTTAGAATTAGATTTTTCTGGGTAAACAATGTTTCAGATCCAAAGAGGTTATAATAGATCCTCTCTGTCCGTTTAAGAAAGACTATCGAATTAGTATTTGTTAGCCGTGCATACAAGGCACATTGTTTCGTTGTATTGGTGGTTATACCCGTATACACCAACACAACGAAACAACGTGCGTACGCAATGCTAACACATACTAATTCAATCGTCTTTCTTTAATGAAATTTACTATATCAATCTGTAGTTATTGCTTGTTAAAAATCAGCTCGAGTTTCAAAACGCTATCCAAATTCACTAGAATAAAATATGAATTACTTCAATGTTTAATAAAAATTTCAAAAACTTTTAATAAAATATTATGCTCTTCAATTACTGAGAACTTTATTTCACTACACCTCTGATAATGCAATAAATATATTTATTTCAATGGACTTCAAAATAAACCTATATCCAAATTGTTAAATTTCGAAATCAAAATTAATCCATTGTATGGTTTCAAAATGTCTTTCCCTTTAGTGTTAGTAAAAAGCAGGTCCAAGGATTACATAAACTCAAATGCTTTATGCTTTTTGATTTATTCATAAATTAATTATTTTAAACTTATCTGTAATCTTTTTCCAAACCAGTTATCAGGTTTCCTTTCTAATCGTACTTTTCTTTCTAATTATAATTATTTTCTTTAATTTTTTACATTACGTTTATCAAAGGATAAATTTATTGAATAAGGTTGTTCATAGGTTTCTCGTTTGATGCAATATAACTACCGACCGCCTACAAATACTATAGCGGGTAAGAATTATTGCAGTATGTGATGTTACGTATTTTAAAGATTATAAAGAAAGAAGAAAACATCATATAAAGATATGACAGTAAGACATCAACAAAATAAATAAGAAATATATGGGAGATGAATAAATAATTATAAAAAATGATAAAAAAGATCTGGTTATTTATAATATTTAATTTTTTACTAACACAATTACTTATTTCAAAATTTCTAATTTATCCAATTGTTAAACAGTATTATTTTAATGTAAAATTTGTATAGATACCCTTATTCATTTGTATGATCCATTTCCATAAGGCGATTAGAAATTCTGAATGATTATTACTACTTAAACTCCTTAAGTGTTTGATTAAGATGAATTATATAAGTCTCGCAGAGACGAAGTTATTTATATGAGGAACGTCTATCGTCTCTTATACGATGGCCCAGGGCTTATAATCTGTATGAGCTCGCTTGCAACGTTCAATAATCCCGCAGTGGACAAATCTAGTTACTGTTTTCTCAAAACATGCATATAAAAATATTGCTACCTTAAGTGTTCATTATATTTGATGTCACCACAAAATCATTTTGCATTTCTTCTTCGTTTTGAATATTTATAAATCTTTTATCTTATTTGGAAAACTACTGTTAGACTAATGTATTAATTTATATAATGTATTTATCTAATTATCTTATTTGTAAAACTACTGCTAGTCTAATGTATTAATTTATATAATGTATTTATCTAATTATCTTATTTGGAAAACTACTGTTAGACTAATGTATTAATTTATATAATGTATTTATCTAATTTAACTTTTTATTGTTTTAATTTAATTAAAATATTTGTATTGTATCAATCTAATTTAAATTTTTATAATGTACTAATTTACTTGAACTTTAAATCATTAATTAATTATATATACTAATGAGTACCTATATTCGAATATTGTGTTTTAAAATGAAATATGTAACTTATCCTAAAACAGGCCAGCCTAGTTGGGTAGTTACATATTTTATCATATGATTGTATGATAAATTATTATTGTATAATTATATTTTTAATGTAATTCAATGTAATGTTATGTTAAATAAATATAAATAAATAAAAAAAGTTAAATTTATGGAAGATTTTTTTTTAATTATTTTAATGTGCATGCCGGACCTCGTGACCAGGTGCCAATCGACTGTGAAGCCTCTTCGCGCTGCCCGAGAAGGCTTCTTCGGATCAGTGGCGGGCTCCCGGGCTTACATGGGCAATAAATACGTTTTTTACTGCCCGTTTGACGTAAAATTAATTTCGCAGAGCGTAAAGCGATTTCTCGCTCCGCTCTGAAACCTCAGAGCCGATGTGCTTCTTTCATCGCAGCGGACGGACGCAATCTCCTTTGCACACATGACGCCCTGATACTTTGTCAGACGTCATTTATGTTATGGCGGAGATTTATGGAGACGAGCAGTGTTTCAGGACGGCCGGGCGGGTGACGAGCATCGTGGGCTTCTGTAGCAGCACGGTGAATGGCCACGCCTTTCTGGGCAAAAGCTATCATGTCCGTCTGGCTTATTCGCCGCCGGGCTGGCATTGTTTAATCCACTTCGATCCGTGGCGTGAGGCGTAATAACAATCCGACGATTAATTAAAATCCTATTGATTGTTCACGCAGTACCAACCATTTTCATTTACAAAAATAGAAACAAAAATTATATAAAAATGACTATGGAAGTATCTAGTATCATAGTTACTTCAAATATATGAAGGGTTTTCAGATTAGGTATATACAACATTAATACAACATAGGTATATAAAGCAAGGATTAAAATTAAATACAAAATATTAAAAGACAAAATGCCAAAATATTTTAAAAATAAGATCAAATATCAACTAACACTTCGCTCAGCATCAACATCTAATACAAATAGATTAGCTGAAGTAAATCGCGTCCACAAAACTAATTTCGGTGATCGTGCTTTCGCGGTGGCTGGACCAAAGTTATGGAACAAACTACCTAATAAACTGAGACAAACCGACAGCTTACCCACAGTTCAAAAAACAACTTAAGACGCATTTATTTAGACAATCTTATAAAAACCAATAGAATCTGACCACAACAACGCTAGCTAAAGTTTTCCACTCCTAGTGTGCACTCCGCGAAAACATGAGGATGAGGTGAGTTTTTTATTTTTAACATCTACTTTATGCTCAGACACGCGGCAGGATATTTTTCTGTTAGACCGACCGATATAACACTTATCACAGTTCGCGCAAGGTATTAGATAAACGATAAAAAAATAAAATAATAAAATAAAAAATAAATGATAAAAAATGAGATTCTATAGGAATGTTATCTTTGTGGCTTCTTAGCAATGAATTTATTTTATTATGACGCAGTAAATGACCATATTAATATAACTAACAATAACGGAATTTCCAACAATAATAGAAGAATTACCAGGTCACAAAGTAAATTCAGCAATTAGCCTCGCATTAGGCTTCACTTGGATCTCGACTTCTGGAGTGAACGGGTGTGCTTGCCATCAATTCAAAACAGAACTCGAAATACAAGGCGCAAAATCCCTTTGAAAATGGCCAGTGCTATCTGTCCGAAACGTTGGGTACAATATAACAGTCTTTCTCAAGACTACAATACGCGGGTTATCCTAGAAAATAATCCTTCATCTTTTACCCGCGAAAAAGTAAATATAGAGATTTATGAGATATAGATATATATATATATATATATATATATATATATTATGTTTATAATATTAGCTAATGTTAAATAATTATGTATCATTAACTAAATAAAGATATATAAATAAAAAAAAATAAAAAAATAGAAATTAAAAAATTTGATAATATGTGGATGTTCGGAATTGATGAACATTGCATTGTGAGTGTGCACATCACACAAGCCAGCTCATACAGGTCGTAAGCTCTGGGCCATGCTATAAAAAGACTTTCATGCGCGTTTCTCTTATAGATAACTTTGCCTGTGTGAAACTTATTAATTTATCTTCAATAAATATAATATTGAAGTATTTGAGAGTACCTATTTGTATAAAGTGTGTATTGATGGTGCTGGTCACAATATGTAGAGGGCGTTATCCTTATAGCACCCGTATTCCGTGTTCGCATCCCTATAAAAAAAAAAAACTTTGTTATAACAATTGAAAGTCTTGTTTAAAATGTATCAATATCATTGATTCTTTATTTTTAGCGAAATTTAAAATTAATTAAATTTTAATAAATATTATTATTAAGTTCGGCAGGTTAATTATTTTTAAGTGTTACAGCTGTTTCGGCTTGTAAGACGATTATAAAACAATAAATTAATTCTTTACTTTAATACAAGTTGACGTCAAAACTGCGTACGAATATTTTCAATCATAGAACGCTGAGAGTTGAGAATCGCGATAATGCAATTTACCTATATTCGATTTTTACGATGTAAAATACGAACATATAAGTTAATAAATATTTAAATTAAGGCATTTTTTAACCTATTTATTCGTTTAATTTATACCTTACTCAAATATACAGCCTTTAGCTTGTGGTACAATATTACAGATAGATATTAAAGCATACTTGACAAAGAACAACCACTTGCTTACGTAGAAAACTGATCAAATACTCAATAACCCTGTATTCAATGTGAATGCTTACAAAAATAAATGTTTATACAGGGTGTAACAAAGATAGTCCTCAATATATCGATTTTTCGTAATCGATATATGTTACTGTAATGATACTCCAACTTTTTGTAAAAAATAAGTCAGAAATATTGAAAAAATGCAAACTTGGATATTGCGTAACTCCATAACAATTGATATTTGTTCAAGTATACTTAAACATTTTCGACTCACAATCAAGACAGGAATCTACCTGTAAAGTATTGCGGACTCTGTTACACCATGTATAAATAAAATAAAATTAATATATAAATTACTATCATGATAGTCTAACGTTTTATAAAAACGAAAGCCAGAAATATTGAAAACAAGTGCAAACATTGATGTCGCTTACTGGAGTGCAAAGAATATTTTCTATTGTAATAAAAATTAATAGCAACAACAAAAACATAACAAAAAATTTACCTTGTTAAAAAAAATGCGGATAGAAGCTTCCAGAATTACCGGACCTGACCGATTCTGAGACTTGCCGTACTCCGATGAACTTTTAGCAACTGAAATTGATATTCCGACGTTGACTTGGGCATAATGATAGCAATCTACGGATAAAGGGAGTTGAGCTGCGTAAAGTCGATGATCCGAGATTACAGGTAGGCCGCTCGGGGAGGCTGTGGGCGGACCTGAACAGCCAACCCAGATCCGCTCCGAGATGACTTCATTCGCTGATTCCTATCAACTCGGTTGACATGTTTATTTCGTCACGGACACTCGATTTTTTTATTTGTAACCTATTCTGAAAATAACAATAAAGGTTGAGAAAACAGATTTACCCAATAATACCTTCAGAATATTTTGAGTTTGTTCAAATCTTTCAGAACAGTGCTGGATTTATGTCATAGAGACATTATTAATCTAATAAAGTATATTGCTCTCAAAATTCCGTAAAAAATCAATGTAGATTTTCTCATTAGCGACATCTGTGGGGATTTGGGGGAATGAAAATGGCTTTGTACAGGCCGCATGGAAAAGGTGCTTATTACTCATATATGAAAGCTTTCCACGCAATTTGAACATATATACAACTTCCAAAAAATGAATAAGCATGGTATATTCTATCATGGGTGGAAATGGCGAATGTTACAATTATGTAAAGTGATCACTTAAGCCAACCATAAAAAGATAGGTCATAAGTCCTATTACACCCAAAATGACTTCTATACCTACTTTCCCATAATTAATACAGTTTCGTCTCTGTGAGATATCTATAATATACATTAATTCAAATAATACCTATGTGCTTGTGTCGTTAATTGTGGACAAAAGCTTTCTAGCAATCACACTCTAAAAATCGGTTGCCAAGCATTCTGTGAATAGTACAAGGCAACGAGTTTGATGCAAAAATCTTGAAATGTAATTATATCCACACACGTAGTTCACGCAATCTTAAATTGGTTTTGGAAAATATTATTTTTGATGACCATAAAATGTATTCGCTATTGAAATGCAAATTTAAAAAAAGTAATTTCATTTATGTATCTTTAATTCACTTATTTAATCACTTTCCATCACGCCGTTTTGGTAAGCAGAGAGGATAGAGAGCTACACTCTCCTGTCCTGACACACAATTCTCGCCTCATCCACATTCATACATCTTCGTATGGAAGCTCGACGGTTGTTGAGATTTCTAACGGGACCATCTTCCAGTGTCTGGTTAATCTGGTCGTGCCATGTCTTCCGCGGTCGCTCTCTCTTTCTGGCGCCGTCAACAATTGCTTTGTATATTCTGCTTACCATTCTTTCTTCATTCATTCGCTCAATGTGCCCAATTTAATCAGTATACGTACATATGTGATGAATATTAATGAAACATTGCATTATTTAATGATTCTTTCTTTGCGCGCTGTCAAATAATGGTGACCCGACAAAGCCGCGCCGACATAGCCGCGATATAAAAAAATAGGTTAGATTAATTTTGGTTAGGTAAGGTTAGATTAGGTTTGGTGAGGTTAGGTGAGCTTAGGTTAGGTTTGGCAATAGAAATTGTCCAGATACAGCGATGTTTCTGTAGTAACTATAATAGGCTGCCCACAAAATATTCACAAGAGCGTCGATATTTGAAAATATTTCAATTAATTTAAAATACACAAATCACAGGAGTAATAATATTTTTAAAAATCATTGTAAAGTAAATAATAAAATAAACAGATTTCTGCAATGCTATTGAACTGAAAATAGGGTGATTGCATTTACTGATATAAATATCGACATTTTTATTATTATATACCTACATGGTGTTTAAGACCTAGTCTGTAATACTTTATGGAGTTTTATATTTAGGAACAGTAATCGAAAATGTTAAAAAAAAACACTATGAAAAATATTGTCACGGGGTCGCGGCGGTGGGAGACTAACAAAAAACTTGAAATTAATTATAATTTTATTTTCATCAGCTGCAGCAGTATTATGTTAATCGGTCTAATTTCACACTCCTTACTTGACAATCATTTACTCGTCTTGAATTCTTTATCATCGTTTTCTAAAATATCCGTACGTAATCACACTTCTTCACTATCGAATGCACGGTAGGTACTCTCGTATTTTCTATTTTTACTGGTAGCTTATAACTCACACCAGTCGTTGCCTTCGCTTGTATCCGTTTCTGTGAAATCGCAGAACTGTCACAATATACACCTCCGTAATGGCGTCATTCTGTTAAAGTTTCGGGTTCCCAAACATGACTAGCTTGTTGGTCTTGTGGTAAGGACTCTTGCCTCGCGATCCAACATCACTCCAGACTAGCAAGTTAGTCCCATTTTCATAGCACAAGCGTTTAGCTTAGTTTTAAAATAGTTAGAATATTGATGTGATACGTATTCCATGTTCGCATCACTATTTTTTTTTAAATTTACAAAAAAAAAAAATTCGGCATATCCATCGTTATTCTAGGCCCTTCTAGTAATTTCCGATTGACTGTAAACCGTCCAGAAAGCAGGAAAATTCCCGAATAAAGTAATTATATGGATTAGCAACTTCAAACATAGCCTTTTATTCAAATGTCTATATTCAATATGGATGATCTTTAGAATTTTCTGCATATGGAACGTGATGTGCCTTTTACATTGTAAAATAATAAATATATAGTTTTTCTTGGAAAAAAATATCTAATGATGTTCTTTTTTTGCAGGAGCTGCCCGAAGAGGTCAAGAACACGTACAATTGGAGGTCAATATGGAGGGTGCTTTTTCGCACTTTCTTCTACGTGGCTCCCAAACTCTTCGCGCCATCTCTTCACGGAAGATCCGCTTCCTTGGAAAACTTGGAACGTCCAACTATCCAGAGGGACCGTCTGGCCAGCCGGTCTCTGGGAAATAGTCGAAATTCCATCTGCATATCTGCTGACATGTCCCAAAGTCTCTCTTCACTGAGCCTCGACGAAGGCAGCAATTCGGACTCGCTAGACTTCCCTTCATCCTATTCCAGCTTCGAAAGGGGAATAAACTCCATTCCGGAAGAGAGAACCAACGCTGGAACCTCGAGAAACAGAAGCCAAAGCACAACAGAAAAATCGTATCGACGTTTTCAAAAAGGGAAGATATACAATTCATCGCAGCGTGGGTTAAAGCACGAGCACTTCACCGATGTTCAAGAGTATCCAGAGACCAGAAAACGATCTAAATCTTTGAGCAGTAATCTTGATATGCACCTTTCTACTCCGTACAGTGAGCAGTGGAATGAAAAACACTACCGCACTTCGGAAAAACTACCTATTCCGTTTGTAAGAACAGTTGCAGCTCCGCATTCTCTATATGACGATACAAGACATGGTAACCTAGAGAGAAGCTATAATAAAAAGACTGCTAAAGATACAAAAAACAATAATAAAGGAATGTGCAAACTGACTATACCAACACCTACAACATCATCGAATGACGATGATTCTACACCAGAAGTAAAATATGTTGCGGTTCTGGTCAATAATGAAATGTTTAAAAACAAATAATTGAATAATACAGTCCTCTGTGACATCTAAATGATCTAAAATTAGAAAATATATTTCTAGTTTATTTATATAATATAACGTAAGTTTAATAGAGTAAGATTTTTTACTTAAGATATGTTCATTGCTATTTTTTTAGTATTCCTATCGATAGCTCATACTTCCATGGATAATTGTCAACGAAATAACGAAACATAATATAAAAATTATATTTATATTAATTAAGTTTGACTTGCGAAATTATTTCAGCAACTTTGACTTAATCGTTCCTTGTTTCTCTGACAAACCTGGCATATTTATGATTCATATAACTATTATAAATTTACTCAACTTTGGATATATTATATTTTTATGATTCTGGGGTGAATTACAGTAGGAAATAAGAATATCGCTTAATTTACTAACATAATGACTTAGGTATTAAGACAATATAATATAACAAAATAAAAAAAAAAAAAAAGTAGATACTAAGTATTAGTTAAACTGTTCAAATATTTGTTCACTAGTTGTAGGCTAATAACTGTGTAGCTCCTTTAGGTCATCTTTTTTGTGTTCGATCACATATCTTCTCATCACACTCAGAATGTTTAAAGTACCAATGAAAAGATTGGCGATTTATAAAATCTAGTTACAATTTTTAGAGAAAGTTTATATTTATGTTAATATAAAACGAAAGAATGTCTATGGTTTTATATAACATTATCTATTTATGAATAATTAGTTCTTCCATAAGCAGTAGGTCAGTGGGATAATAATTGCGATCTTTTGGTTTTCGAGGCACCCATTTGTCAAGCTTTTTTTAATTTTCTATGAGATTTTATTTATCCACAATTATTGTGTGATTTTCGCTTAGGTTTTGCGAGAGAATTAATGTATGTAGTTCAAAATCAACTAACGCCTTTAGTTGGTCCTTATTACTTGCAGAAGGATGTATAGGATCATCCTTCATTCAGTCTCGTCGATATCAATATTTTTTCTAACAACCATTGCACTGAACGTTCCTCTTCATAATACCCACACCAAAAGAATCTTTTAATTTACAAATGAAAGCGTACAAAATAATAGCTTTTATTTGCTTATTTTTAATCTTTAACTCAATAGCCCAATAGCCCAATAGCCAATAGCAAGCGATTTCAAGTAACAATAAGTCGATGTCACCAAAATACAGACCGAAAAATGTCATTTGATGTATTATTAATGTGAATCTGATGAAATGACATATTCATCGAAAAAAAAAGCTACAATTCATAATACACGAATACACGAACTGTAAATGTTATCCTACCAAGGTAATAATTATATCAGCTGTTATTTGAGATTTTTCTTTAATATTTTCTTACAAAGGCTGTAGGACAAAGCATGGACACTTTTTTGTTTTGTTTTTGATTGAATATTATCATTTATATGTTTTTATTCGATATGTAGAAAGCACTAACGCTAAAATGAACTTAATTTATAATTATTTTACTTTATTTCCTTTGTGTCATTTCTGCAAATGTACATAGTCTGTTGAATCAGGATAATAGATTTCCAATTCATTATAATGAAAGTACAGTGAGCATTTATGCAGTCTACATGCGTAGGTACGTACTTTGGAAGGGTATGAATATTCATATTGAAGATGATTCATCGCCCCTATGGTCTATGAAAAATGTGCATTTAACGACCACTGGAGGAAGAGGTCGTCACCTCTTAGCGGTTCAACGCATAGATGGGTAGGTACTCGAAATGTCATTAATAATTATTATTGTTTCCGTAATGCTCGCGAAATGGTGCCGTATGAAACAAGCAGATGTTCTGTTATGCACTCGCTGTGGAACACCTTGAGTCAGCTATGCATTACAATATTAGAGAGGGGTATACATCAATGGTCTAGAAAAAATGTACTAATACCCTTAATAAAGATAGTATCACAATTGTTTTTATTTCATACCACTTTTACGTAGAATTTTATATAATTTATATAAATACATGTTTTTAAAACAATTCCATTTTTTAAGCCTGTTTAAATATAGACTATCAAACAAATGTTAATTCGAATTTGACAAGTTTTCAACAAATTTTTCATATTAAAAAAGCACATATTTTCATTAGTTGGAAAATCATAAAGCTAAACAATATTTCAAGTGTAACAATTTTACTAGTAAGTTTAGTCAGTTTCATGTTTTTCTATTTACTAACAGACTAAAAATTCAGTTAAAGTTAATAAAAATACTTAGGTATGTAGTGCAAAATTTATGAACATGTGATAACTCTTCTATAAAAAGAGTAAGAAATATTGGTTAAAATTAACAAAAGAAAAAGATAAGTAGAGAAATATGAAACATTACCTATTGAAAAAAATTTAATATATGTACTACAATTTTATAATAGTGGTAACGGGAAGGGGAGGGGTGTGGGATGATGGTCAAGGAATTTCTCCTTATATAATATACATACATGTGCTTTAATATAAACAAAAACATTTTACAAATTTCTAACGTCTTCAAAATTTATACGACCTTAAAATCTTAAAATAAAATATAAATTTTATTTATAAATTTATATTTTATTTTAAGCTTTGCTTTATTTTTTCTGATTTCTGTTTTCCTTAGTCATTTTATTCAAAATCTTCATTACACTATGTGTATATGATTTTTGTGATTTAAGACTTCTTCCTGAATTCCTGAAAATGAATGTAATTGCTTTTAAAAATGTAATAATAATGGGAATTTTAATTTAATTTCGGCTATACCTACCTCTTCCAGTATTTGAATGTTTGAGATGTAGAGGTAATTATGCTATTTTTATATATAAGAAAATCGAAACCAGATATTCCTTTGACTTTGATCTATCGTTCTAAAATTTTTCACTTGAACACTATTGTAGCTTTTGAAAATATTGCTAGAAAATTAACGGGTTGGTGTTTTTTGCAAAAGAAAGGGTTATTATTATTAATTTATACAGAATATATACTCTAAATTATATTTTTTTTAGGATGAATGCTTAGTTAAAACCTTTGTTATTATATTAAAGTAATATATAATTAATATAATATAATAATAATTAATTATAATAAATACTATTTATAATGTTTAAAAAATAGAGGCATTAATCGACAGGCCACGGTCAAAAAATTCATTTTTAGAGTCTTAGAAAAGATCAATAGATTCTGAATATTTATATGTGCCTACACATAATATGTTACTTACGAGTATAAAGCATTATGATGATGAAATTGTACTAAAATAAAATAATTAATTTTTAACGCTTCAAATCGCGTAAATCATATAAAGAGATGATTTTTAACGACATATTTTTTTACAAATGCGCTCTTTATTTAAGTATAGCTTTATCATAATAATTCTAGGTTTTTACACAAAAGAAAACAAATTCTGCGTACGTATAAATATTCAGAATCTTAATTTTTTGTAATATACAAAAAACGAATTTTTTGGCCGCGGCCTGTCGATTAATGCTTCTATTTTCTTAATTATAATAAATAATCTTATATTTATTACTTTTATATAAGAATAAATGTTCTATCTAATCTATCGTTTCAAAAAAATGTAGTCAACATACGCACATTGATATAAATTAATAATAAAAATTCACATTCGAACAAAAACACCGAAATATCCATTTCCAGTGAATGTCCAGCCTAACAAACATGCCTACATATGTGGACTATCTTTGTTCTAAATTAAATTATATAAATATTAAATTAATCAGTAGAGATGTTGCAGAATTGTTTTTTTTTTTTTCATAATTCAATCAAGACGTCGTCGGTTTTTGGTGTGCGGAATAATTTCCATTATGGACGATGTTCCGAGTCTGACGTCACGGACGCACGTGCCGGATACGTGCGCATAACAGAGTTGGCTGCACTTATCAACCTCTAATGCGATTTATCAAGTAATGTCGCCCATTTGCGGTCAAGAGGGGAAGATGGCGTAACGTTATTGTGAGATCGCAATTGAGAGATTGAAAATAAATATAATCCAATAATGTATTCAAGTTGTACGGAATTATTGTAATTAAATGTTTTTTCAAATAATATTGTTTTATTTATTGGTACCTTTAGATAGATTTGGAGCTTTGTGTATACAGGGTGTCTCATAGCTAATAGCAAAAATTTTACAGGTGGATTCCTGACTTGATTATGATTCAAAAATGTTTAAGCAACCATGATCTAACATCAATATTTGTGGAGATATGCCATATAAAAGATAGCATTTTTTTTCAATATTTCTCACTTAATTTTTGCAATAAGTTTGTACTATCATTTCAATAACTTATATGGATTATAAAAAACTCATTCACTTTAATACAGGTGACGAAAATCTGAAAATGATGAAAATCTTACCAAAAATTTTTTTTTTTCAAAAGGTTTTTATCATTTTATTCTATTTGATATTGCTTATCACCATAACTAATGATATTTGGTTATGGTTTAAATTAAAATTAAATAACCTTATTTTTCTGAATGAAAAAAAATGAAGAAAAATTATGCTTAAACAAGTAAAAAAACTGTGAAACCACAGTGATTAAAATATGTACAAAGATCAATTAATCTAGTTCTTTAGGAGAGGGAGATGGGTAACAGCGGAAGAATATCCCCCTCGCGTATTTTGAGAATTTAAGAAGTTTTTTTTGTAATTTTTTGCTATTTGGCACAATTCCAAGAAACAGTTTTTTTTAAACACAAATAATAAACTAATTAAAGATATACAGGGTGTCTCTGTAGTAGAAAAAACTTCCTGTTCCTGCTGTTCAAGGTGGATTCCTGCCTTGATAATAAACATAAGTCAGACATTACGTAGCTTGTTGATCTTGTGGTAAGTAACCTCATGGTTGCTAAAACATTTTTCACTCATTATCAAAGCAGGAATATACTCGTAAAGTTTTTGCTACTAGCTATCAGACACCCTGTATATAAAAATGGATAGCTATAATGTTTTTTTTTTTTCAATAGTTTTAATACAAATTCAAGTTGTTGAATGTAATATAGTTAAGATTGATAATGCCCTCATAGCATAGGGCGAAATGCATCTCGCAAAAATTTGACTACATAGAATTAAAATACAAGTGTGTTTTTATGTATCTATGTGCGATTCCTAAAATAATATTAGTCCTTATTTTATGATACATTCATGACGTCAGAATTGACGAAGTGTGTTTTCATATAAGCTCGCAATTGAATTAGTGTGGGTACAGTACGTAATGCGTGCATTGTTTCGTTGTGTTAAGTTTACGGATACGAGAGGGGCGTATCCATAAACAAAATACAACGAAACAATGCGCGTCTTACGCACTGTACCCACACTAACTCAATTGCAAGCTGAAAAGACCTATACAATGTTATATAAAAGGGGTCAAACCGAAATTGTAATTACACACACTGCAAACCGTTTTTGCGCATGGTAATAGTTACCAAATCAAATCCTTACGTGAAATCTAGTGGAGGCATTCTTAGAGGTGACCCCAAACATGAAGATCAAAAACCTGAAGTAATATAAATATAAAAATGATCCGGGCGGACCGAGCTCGCATAATTGGGGTGGTTTGGACAAAAAAATTACTGCAGCCTCACCTTGAGAGCGCATTCATGCGGAACAGTCACATTGCATCGGGACAGAGGTCTCGGGTACCTGCATGCGGCAAATAATACATCACCCGAGGGTCGAATCAAAAATCAAAATTAGACTCGTTATGAGCAGACGGACTCCTAGTCCAGTGGGCACGGTTCTGGCTTCTCGTACTGGACGTTTCGGGTTCGATTCCCTGTGAGGTCTCAATATATCTGTGAGATTTATTCTAGTCTGTGGTTTTAGGAGTGTAAAAGAATATTAACAAAGTGTATATTGTGCAACCACGTACAGAGATTTTTAGTTTACCGGTTTAGTCTCTTCGTCAGGACAACCACTACACTAGCATGTAAATACCACTACGCATCATATTTCTCATATGCATATTAATCTAATCGAAGACTAATATGCCCTAAGTTTCCTACCAAAAAAGATTATGAATTGGAGGGTTGGGGGTGAGACGGGGTGGGTTCTAAAGGGGCTGTCGACAAGTCTTCTGTTTTACCCAATAATGTCGAATCAAACAGACGACTACAGGAAAAGCTTATTATATTTTATTAATTGGAGGTAAACGATATTTAGTTTTTTATGGAATTACGTACATTAAAAAGTAGCTTGTTGGTCCTGTGGTTAGGACACTGGCCACGTGATCCAAAGGTCGCGGGTTCGAACCTCACTCCAGACTAGCAAGTTAGTCCTATTTTCATAGCACAAGCGTTTAGCTTAGTTAGAAAATAGTAAGAATATTGATGTGACACGTATTCCGTGTTTGCATCTCTATTTAAAAAAAAAAAGAATTACATATATTAAATTTATACCCTTTATATCAATGTAGGCGGACAGTGCATAAATATCCATCCGTTGGTGAATTTAATATTCAATTAATACCTCTCAATATGATAATCATGAAAAAAAAAGTCAAACTACTCCCACAAAATGACCACTGACCTTTGATAGACTATTTATCCTCTTCAACTTCGGACAGTCGAAATTGTCGGGTCCCAAGGATCTTCATGTCGCCTTTTTATGCAGATATCTTGAGAAGTCTTTGATAGTTCTTCCACGTCACAAATAACACGCGAAAGAATATAAACTGGTGAAACCCCGGATAAAATATGATTACAATATTTACTAATCAATTATAACAGCCGTCCATCCGATGCGAAAAAATGCACACTTCAGCAAAAGAAAACGAGAGCAATTGTAACAATGTTCAAATATATTTCTTTACGCCGGCGTGGGCGCAGTCTGACTCGTGCTTGAACAACGCCATCTAGCGGATAGAACCGGACAAAACCGGACACAACTGGACAGAACCGGATAGAACCGGATTGAACTGGATTTTACTGGATTGAATTTTTTTGAACTGGATTTCTCTGTAAAAAATGGACTATTACCTTTCTTTATTTTTTCAAGTAACATTATTATAGTCATTTTTCATCATTTTTGAGTCGTATTATTTACAAAGCAAATTAATTGTTAATATTCAATTTAAGTTACTTTCATTGCAGTCCTTCGTTTTACAGAAAATTAGTTGGAAATATGGGAAAAAAAGTAAACTTTGAAGTAGCTCCATAACTGTTGACACCAATCTAGCGAGGTCTGGTGAACAAACAATCATCACGCAGTCTTCTATAGCAGTAGGCAGAGAAACGCCAGTTTGCGTTTCTCTGCCTACTGCTCAAAACGTCAAAACGACGTTTTGCCTCATTCTCTTTAATACTTCTTCCCATGCACGCTCTTCGTTGTGAAACTATAATGCAAGGCCTATTATATTAGTTTAAGGGGGGGTAATGTTTTTAACTTTTTTTTTAGCATTTTATTTTTAATTTTTTAAATGAATGTATAACATTGCAAAAATGTGTCAAAATTTCAAGTCAATCGGAGCATAATTGACGAAATTATGAACATTTGAGCGATACTCAGACTGATTTTCTATACCTGCTCGGGCAGCTAAGAGTCGCGCTCATCTGAGGATTACCAGACGTGCTATTGTATAGGAAGAGTTTGCGTAGACAAGGACAAAAAGATGCTGATGATGAAAGCTCTTTGCTGTGTGAACATGGCATCGACGATTATGTGTAAGTATAAAATAAGTGTTGAATTTTATTTTGAATTTTACAGTGTGCAAAACTTTAAAGCGTTTTCCCCACATCTCACGTTTTCAAAGTCGGTGTCCATCATAACTTCAAAACTACTACACCGACCCTTTTGAAATTTTGAACACTATTTCTGTACATAATTTACGAGGTAACGTTGGAGACTTTTTTTCAAATATGTTATTAATTTTTATTTTTTAATAACAAATTAGTCGACATTTTTCGCAAAAAATCGCGTTTTTCCCTTCAAAGTGTTCCAAAAAATTGAAAAATTGAAATTTCAAAAAATCTTCCCAGCGTTACCTGGGAAAACCTATTATCTAACGAATGATTTTTGATTTTTTGATTTCAGATGATCTAGCACCAAGTTATGATGGACACCGCAATTCTACTTTTTTCCGAGACACGTCAGAATAATTAATGCCATTGCCGTATTTTTTAATATTTCTTCTTGAAAATTTTACACAATATTCCTCAAATGTCATACTTTAATGTATTATTAGTTTTAATAAAAAAAAATTAACTGTGTCGTCACGAAAAATTCACAAAAACATGCCTTATTTTGTACGAATTAACCTTACCCCCCCTTAACTGATCGTGTCTTTCGAGGACGCCCTGTATTCCGTTTGACTTTTAAACTCGCCTCATATATTTTCTTTATTATTCTTTTTTTTTTTTTTTTAATTTATACATATTTTCTATTGTTATAGATCATGCCAAGCCTTGTACAACGGCGCGTTTCTTTTCCATTTTCTTGCATAAGTACATTGCATATCTAGTTATAGGTAAAATTTACGTAGGATGATATTAATGTATATAAAAGATAATAATATTATATGAACATAACAAAACTTAAATATAAACTTAGTACCTAATGAAACTAGGTAATAGAAAATAATAAAAAAGTAAAAGATAATAATGGAAAAGTTTGTATCGGATAGTGGGATAGAGATGAGGTGGTGGATCATGAAATGTTCTGAATTTGCCGAACATCTAATTAATCACACACATACAGGGCCAAAAATTTTACACAAAAACGGAATGGGTTTGCGACTTAACAATCTAGAAGCATTAGAAATGAATAAAGCTATCAATAAAAACTAGCAGGAAAGCAATCGGCTTCGCCGATTGCTTACTGCTGGGCCCTGCGGGCGGCTATTATGACCGCTTCGCGGCCAATTGTGTTTGCTGTGCAGCAAACACAATTGTTTACCTATGCCTACGTCAGCCGCTTCGCGGCCAATTGTATCTGGCAAACTTCCATTTTTGCTATTGTGGCAGCTTCGCGGCCAAATGTGTTTGCTGTGCAGCAAACACAATTGTTTGCCATTACCTACGTCAGCCGCTTCGCGGTCAATTGTATCTGGTAAATTTCCACTTTTAATTACGGGTAGTTTAGATATAATTAAGACAAAGTATTTATTCAAAATTTCTAACCGATTAATAAGTCAGAGCGGAATAAACCATAGTTCGATAGGTAGGTACCTACTCTCTTCTCTTCTCGCAGTGTTGATTACTTTTATATAACATTATAAAAAATTAATCTTTGTTTAATTTTTACATAAACAAATTTGAATGTTCAAAACCAAAAATGTAATTAAAATTTCAACAAAAAAAATATTCTCGACCGTAAAAAAATATTCGATCCTGCCAGGATTCGAACCTGGCATCTTCTGATCAGCAGTCAGACGTGTTATCCGCTGCGCCACACAACCCAACGGGCACCATGGCAAAATTATTGTATACAAATAAAAATCATCATCCAAATGCAGAAACGTACGACATTGGTTAGGGTAATTAATATATTGATAATCAAATAATAAATAAACAAATAAATTTTTCTAATAGTCCAATTTTAAAGCTGTTCCCTCTATCTTCACTTAACACCTCCCCTTCCCCCCCCCCTCCCCACCTAGTTGACACTCTGTCCCTCTATTTTTTCTTTCCCCCTTTATAAATTTCTGTACTTAGATTAGTCTATATGTGGCGTCTGGCTGCAAAACCGCCACGTTGCACATATATGAAATGTTCAGTAATCAAAAAAAACGTTTTAAGTATTTCCCTTACACATTTTCCTGTTTTTTATTATTTTACTTGATACATATTAAGGATGTGTTAAAATCTGCATACCCATTTTAAAGATTTTCTTTGTTGTTTCCGCAATATAAAGATATATTGATTGCAAAGTGGCGGTTTTGCTAACCACCGCCGGTCGATTTTGTCGATAGAGTCGATTTTGCTACCGAACGATCGCGAGAGGCGCGCTCGCGGACGATCACGTGGCGACTTGCCGACTTAACACATTGCGAACAATACTGTGATTGAAAATTAAACAATGAAATATATTATTTTATAAATATTTTATTTGTAATTAACAATAGATGCAAAAATATTTTAAGTGCATGTTTTGAGTGAGGAATATGGATTAAATATATTTTAGAAAATATGTAAATAATGAACCAACAATCATGGAAACAAAAATATTTTTAGATTTAACAATAATTCCGTATCACTTCTCGAGACCTTTACTACGACACCAAATTTAACAATAGATATAATATGTTTTTAAATAGGCAATTATTTCATCGGCGATTAACGGAGTTTATAAAAATATTTTAATGATTAAAAAATGATCTTCGAGTACAAAAATTTAATAACTTAGGCACATAGTTTTAATTATTTTAAAAACTAAAAACAATAATCTTAAGAATTAAATAAGAGTATGGAAATAAAAAAATATAATATATGATCATACCTATATGCCTATATAGGCTGTCTTATAGTAAGTAGTAAAAATTTTACAAGTGGGTTTCTGTCTTAATAAAGAGTCGAAAATACTCAAGCAACCATGACCTAATATCAAAAGTTATGGAGATATGCAATATCAAAGTTTGCATTTTTTTTTTCAATATTTCCGACTTAGTTTAGGCAAAAAGTTAAACTATCATTACAGGAACTTAATTTGATTATGAAAAATTGATACAAAAATCGAAAATATAATTTTTTACAAGGTGTACATCTTATATACACTATGTAACAGAGCTAGTCCACAATACCTGATAGGTAGATTTCTACTTTAATTATGATTCGAAAATTTTCAAGCAACCGTGACCTAATATCAATAGATAAGGAAATATGTGACATTAAAATGTGCATTTTTTTTCAATATTTCGGACTTATTTTTTTAAAACGTTGTACTTTTACTACAGTAACTTATATCAAATATAAACAAATTATTCCCTTTTACACAAGTTAAACAAAATAATAAATACCCTGCAATTCTAATTGGAAAAAATAAAATTGGAACTTTTGCAAGATTTTTATAATCTTATTTAACTTGTACTGAAACAAATTAATTTTTCGTAATTAATATAAATAACTGTAAATATAGTTCAACTTTTTGTAGAAAATAAGTCGAAAATATTTTTAAAAAAATACAAACTATTATTGTTAGCTCATGATTGCTTGAAAAATTTCGACTCATTATCAAGACAGGGAATTAATATCGTTTATAAAAAATTCATGCACTGCAATACAAATGAAATAAAATAATAAAAACCCTGTGAAAATTTCTATTTTCAATTTTTGCAAGGTTTTTATCATATTATTCGACTTGTATTAAAGCGAATGAATTGTTCATAATTGGTATAAGCTACTGTAACGGTAGTTCAACTTTTTCACTAATTTAGTCCCAAAAAATTACAAAAACGTTTATATAAAAATTTCATCCTTTTCATATCATAAATCTGTTTAGATCTTATTAGATTATCTTATTTCACCCAGAGTGTAAAGTCTCGTACTTTACTACGTACGTACGTACGTAAAGCTACGAGACACCTTGATAATATTAGGTAACATTTGCTGCGCAACGGCTAGTACAGACGATAGCCAATTGCAGATGCCAATGGCCGCGCAGCAGCCACTTGCGGCCTCGCGGTCGCCAGTATAACCGTTTGCAGGGCCTAGCAGCAAGCAATCGGTGAATAAATTTAAAAATTATTTAAATTTATTCACTTCAATACAAATCAAATAAAATGATGAAATATTTACAGAAACTGAAACTGAAGGCGATAATGATAATGATGATGATGAAGATTTTATGCTGATGGTGTATGTTATGTTAGATACAATAAATACTTATTTTTGTAAGTTAACTTTATTTTACATATAATAATATAAATTTATAGTAAATCCAATCGCACGGTCTTTAAAGTGCACAAAGCGGACTTTTTAATGTGATAATTCTTTCCTATTTCGCTTTTGAAAGCTACATTTATATTCATCCTTGTTTACTTCATGCTTTACTACACTGTCTTTTGGTAATAAAAGATGTCTACTTCTAGTTTTTATGTAAATATTTAAGGTAATCAATACACGCGTTATCTGCGACAGACGACGTTTCTCCATATTAAATCTCGTAGCGGGGCTCCATTCTGATTGGTCCGAGTGAATAGTGTCGGTTCTGCATCCCACTTTGCGGCAACGTGGCGGTTTTGCTACTCACCGTTATATTTAAGGACGATTTTGAAGGGCATGGAAGCATATTTTCTTATATTGGAAACTTGCAGAATGTGCAGAATAGGATACAGATCATTAATCAATCAAAACATGAAAAATGGTTTTGTATGGATAGTGGCGGTTTTGCATCCAGACGCCACATATTATAATTGTCTTGAAGAAGATTGAGTCCAACCGAAACTAGTTGACAAATATATAGCAATAAATTGGATTAAAACTTGGTATTTAACTAATCTTAAATGACTTAAAAATAAACTTAGTAATGTGACTAGATAATAGATAATAATAATAAAATAAAAGATAATAAGATTGTATGAACATAAAAAAACTTAAAAATAAACTTAGAAATGAGACTAGGTAACAGATAACAATAAAAAAGTAAAGGATAATACGTTCCATACGTTCCACATAACCAATCTACCACAGCGATCCTCTCTTTATTTTTCGATATTTACTGTAGATAATAATTTTGTTCAGATTCCTCGGTATTCGTGGAAATCTTCCGATAATAGTTAATAAGTTACTACGTAATTAATTTATAATATCCGATAATAAATAATATTATACGCAGTCAAACGCGTAATTTGACAATTCATAAAAAGCCGCGTAAATCATCGCGCCAACCGCAAGACTATACTTTTCGAAGAAGTCCGCTGACCGCAAAATCAGCAAGCGTACAGCTGCACCTCTCAGAAATGGTAAATAAATTCGCAAGCAGACCTCCAATACACAAAAATATACCTTTCACCTCGTACCGTCTGAGATCTGTAAGGGTTAAATGCCTTTACCCTATTACAGAGTGACTCGCAATTATAGGGCGATTGGATGAAGTTTTCTCGGTGGAGATCAAGAATTTTTTCCATTTCCTCCGTAAAATAATCACACTATACTATAAATATATCTGCTTCGTATATCAGAATGTTTGAGGATGGTGGCGTCTTGAGTATATCAGATTAATCAGTATTTATAGGTTGGTACTTTACACACATATTTCTGTGAGTAAAGGATGCATCTTTTTTTCGAAAAGGTTAGGAACGGAGACAAAGCCGAACCACTAACTAACCTATAAAAAAGATTAAGACTAATACTATAGTTATGTTAACTCTGATGTCTCATACCGACATCTGTACTGGTTTATGGGAAAGACAAAATTTCAAACCACAGAGGAGGGAAGAAAAGATCAAATAAGATTGCCATTCAGAAGGAAAAAAGATCGCAAACATCTGTGATGTACAGTGGGATGAAGTTGTATGCGAGTCTGCCAGGGGATATTAGGGATGAAAAAAATATGAAAATTTTTAAGAAAAAACTAAGTTCGTGATACGTGCTTTTGATTAGAAATTTGATATATGTACTGATATTTTACATTGTATATATTAGAAAATATAAAGGTTATTTATTAAGTTATCTATTTTAAGAATAAAAAAATAAAAAAAATACAACTCACATATGGGACAGGTATGCAGAGTTGCAACTTCCAAAATTTGATAGATGTGGAAGTCCATCATGGGTGGAATTGATGAACGTTACATTGTGTAAGTGATAACCAAGTTGTACGATAACGTCGTGAGCTCTATACACACCCAAAAAATAGACTTTCATACTTACTTTCCCATATAAAAAAATAGCTTCGTTTTTATGAGACATCTATAATATATTGATAAATGACGTCCCCTGGGGATAAAATCAGTATTTTGTTTTTATAAAATTTGAGCACACTCAAAATATTCTTAATTAGTTAGTAAATTTTTAATTTAATTGGAATTAATTAAATGTTATGTGGTACATAATGGCTAATTATTCACTATAAGTGTTTTAAAGCGACTACTAACTGTTTCTGTTTCTGGAACGTTCTGCAATACTGCAATAATGCTGCAAAACAAGTTTTAAACAAATGTAGGAAGTATGCCTTTTGAGGCTTTTGTTATTTCATGTCATTTTTAGTAATTTATTTTACGAGACACTATTAGAATACTGGGTACAAAACACAAAAAATCAGGCTTGTTATTTTTTGTACCTGTATTGTCTGTTATCTTCCAAAACCCCCGAACATTGAAGTCATAATATCCAAACATTCTACCTCCTATAGTGTACATCCACAGAAAATATTTCAGGTTTGATACTATGACCTAAGTCCTGCGGTCGCTAGCCCTTAGCCTATTAGGATCATCTGCACACTACATATTCTAAAAAAGTGCGACTTTCTTTACAGGGTTCAACATGCTAATGTATTTCAGATAATCAATTGCTCCACTGAGTATCTTGTGTAGTGCTGCAAGATCGATTATTTTTTGTAGTGATGGTATTTTAACCGGTTCCACAATAACCGTTATTTGAGATTTATATCAGATTGAATGGATGATTAGTAACATTTTTTTCGCAATTCGACGGGCAACCATAAATTTTAGATAACAATTATATTTAATTTACCAATCATTGATACAATCAGATATAAATTGAGTATAAATACAAACATAAATAAATAGAATACAAATAGAAAAATCAATAGAATTAATAACAGTTTAATGGACTAAATTTTTATTTATGTTTTGTTCCCCATGAATTATATATATTTATTTACTCTAAAGTTTCCTAATTATTGTTCATTTCCCTTTTAAATATGTTTTAATTTTATCTTTCATATTTATTTTTTTGGTTTATTTTATCTTCAAATCTTATTTATCTGGTGTATTGGTTTAATTAGATATCTTTATTTTACTTTATTATTAATTTGTTAAAGGTTTGCTTGTGTATTAATAATTTTTATATATATTGTTCATTTCTAGTGTTTATTTATTTTATATTGTTCACTTTATATGTTTTATTATTGTTACATTTATATGGTTCATTTTTCATAAATATGTTTTATTTCATTTATTATTTTTTAATTGTTTACTTTAAAACGTGTTTTTTGTTAGGTATATAAAAATCCTTGTAATTTTCTTATACTGTAAAACCCCACTAGGGCGTTGATTAATTAATAAATAGATAAAATAAATAAATATCAAACACCATGAATAACCGTTTAAAATAATGGTTTGACCATCACTAATTTCTTGTCGTTTCTCCAGTTTACGCGTTTTGTAAATCCGATCCTCGTAGGTTAGATTTGATTATTTTCTTAAGGGTACAATGTTCATTTGGCCACTGATAGCTACTTGTAATAAACACAAATTAATATACGGCAAATATATAAACGAAGCTTTGTGGAGGTTCTTATGACGTGGTGTTGTATGACATTTTTATTGTTTCTTCGTCTCATAAATATCTTTTCGGAAACGCGTGGGGCTCCATTATTACACAAGATGGAAGGAAATTGTTTATGGACGTGTATGGGACCACGGTTGGGCAAGGGAGGAATTATAAGTGATGATTTCTGCCAGAAATTCACCCCCATCAATCCTATTATCGTTTCATGGAATAAAATTAATTTTTCCATGATGAGAGTAGCGGAAAAAATATTTTGGATTGGTGGTTAAAAAAAATATTAAAGGTATCCATATTTACATTTGTTTACTGATTACTTAATGATATTATTAATCAACATATCACAAAGATTGGCTACCCTTCTTTGTCTCTTTAATAGATAAAAATTATTTTAACCAACATCGTTTCCATTTTGAAACATGAATAGGCGCTTTGTTTTTCGCCCATTGTTGGCTTTTACATATAAAATTTTTGTTATATACAAATATTCATATAAAAACAATATCAAGTATAAGCAGTACCTACATACAAGATATAAAAATAAAAAACTAACCCATAAAAACCAAGTTTTTATTTTACTCCCTTTCTTTGTAAATTAAGTTTACCACCATGTAATAATTGATTGACTGAAAATGAAACATGTCTAGACAAATATCTATGTCAAAAATCTCTAAAAATATCTCTTTATTATTTGATTTCTTCCCAAAAAACCGAAGTGTGCTGTCATCTGTGAACCAATTCTCATAAATTTTCGAAATTCGTAGTGAAGTACCTAATTTAAATATTCCTTGACGTTATCGGGCCGCCGTTGGTAGCTTCTGTAATGATTCCAATTTGAAAAAACCATTAATAATTTAAAAATCCAAAATTATACTATAATTATTAATTTTTTTTAACGAAAATTTGGTAAATCTTCTTGATCGTCGCCACGAGTCTGCTTGCAAAGTTTCAGCTCGATTGGATCACGGGAAATGGGTCAAAAATCGATTCAAAGTTTTTTCGTCAATGAAACAAGCAAGCAGAATCCACGATTTAAAAGAAAGGAAGTAAAAATGTACAGACATATCACATATCATATAAAAAAAACATATAAAAATACTACATAACATTAAAGAAGTATATAGAACAATATCAGGTATGAACAGTAAAATATAAAAATATTGAGTACATGTATAAGTAATAAAAGGTATAAGCAGTAATATAAAGTACAAATGTAAATGTAATAAAGTAATGTGTATATATAAAAAAAAAAATTACTTATCTTAACCTGTATACAGTAATAGTGGAAGTTAATAGGTATTGAAATTATATCGTCTCTTTAAGTGTTAACTTTATTTTCACTAGATAGTCATTGAAAATGTCAATCATATTCATTACAATATAAGGGAAACATGAAATTTTACTTAATTTACTTAACATAAATTTAACTTAATAGAAATAAAAGTGTCAGTATTTGGTATAATAATGGAATGCAGAGCACACAAGGAAGAAAGTAAATACATGAAGTACACATTGAAATATTGTATTAGTGTCTCAACACTCTTTTTTCTGATAGAATAATTGGATAATACGAAACAATATGGCGATATTTTTTCAGATTAATGGATATTTAAAAACTCCTTAGCTTACGATCGTAAAAACTTAGCAAGCTGATAATTATTTTGTTAACCTATAAATTCCAAACAGAAGGAAATGTGTATATTTTACAATGTTAATGCGAATTTTTAATACATTAGTCAAATTTACATAAATTTTCAAGTATATAATTTTTTTTACTACTTTATATTAACGTGGATATGTAGGATTATTTATTTATATATCTTTATCTGCTATCACTTTACGGGCTGCATTCAGTTTCGCCATTATCGGCAACATCGTAAAAATATACGACCTAACACTCACCCCCATGTATCAGATAGGAATTGGATATTATTACCTACCCCTGGCTGGTCACGGGGGGGTCACACACATTTGTGGCTGCAAAACAATGAAAATTCATGGTAATGTATATAATTAAATACAAGCAGAAAGCAATCGGCTTCACTGATACTATTTTTATTAAGACGATTTCGTCTAGTGGTCAAGTGGTCTGGGATTCGAACCTAGTTCCAGGAGATCACCAATTTCAGTGACGTCTTAAGGTACCAAAGTACCACCCTTAATCAAATTGTAGAGTTTTTATCGTTCCTCTCATATTTTTATCATTCTTCTAATATTTTTTTGTGATATAAATTCATTACAAATAAAAAACCAATCACAATAATTATCACGCCTTGATAATTTCAGTGGATGCGTTTGACTGAATCATTGACATATTTAGCATTTAAATCATGCTAATATTTGAAAATCTATTGTTTCTTAAGCCAGTCTTATTCCTTTTTGCCGTGTTTTTACAACATAATTTAATGGGCCTTGCCCTTTGATATATTCCAAATCATTTTTAAATGCTTACAGGGTCTTATAATATTTATTTTTTTAACAAATAACACTTTTTGTACCTGTATAACCTGTTATCTGCCAAAATCCCCCGAACTCAATTGTCATAATATCCAAACCTTGTTACCTAATATAGTGTACATCTATAGGAAATTTTTCAGATTTGATACTTTATCGTAAGTCTAGCGATCGCTGGCATTTAGTCTATAAGTATTTTTCCGTTCAATATTACAAGTATCTGTATTTTTATTTATTTCTATTTAATTTTAAGTATAAAATTTTGTAGTCAAGTCATGTAGCGTTAATCAGCTGAATATGATATTAACCTAAAGCATTTGGAAGAGGGGTGTTCAACAATTACCAACTTCGATTTGAAAAGACATAGAACTCCAGGAACAAGATGAAAGAGGCAGATTCTTCCGAAAATATGCTATTTCACAAAAGAAGAAAAAGGAAACGTGTAACTTGAGAAAGTAAAGCAAATCTATTTAAAAAGAATATAAACCAAAATAAATCAACCAAGAAGAAAGAATATTTGTTTGTCTTAATTTTTTGCAAGTTAATTAAAATTTTACAGTAATAATAAGATAAAGATTAATTTCGTAATATGATTTCATTATAAATAAAAAATTACACAAAAAAAAATATAAAAAAAATAAACTTTCAATGAATACCATTAGTAAAATCAATATCAACCTAATGAAAACGTGTAGGCATCTCATCTATCTCATGACTAATTCAGTTAAAAGTATATTTAGTATAAATAATTACGAGCTTTGGCTAGAAATTTGGGTTTTCATTGTTGAATAGGTGACCCTAACCTAATTTAAGCAGTAATATTGTTTTATCGGGAAGAATGTATGCCAGAAATATCAATGTTCGCAAATATCCCACCGTGAAAAATTCGTTCACCTGTTGTAATAGCCATAAGTGTCACAATGATGTAAAGCGCAAAACATCAAACCCCATTCACTTTCGTCATTGAATCAGCACTTTAGATTGGTCAGCACAGGGTAATAAACACAGGCGACACATCACTCTCATTGTCTCCACCGAGATAATAAAGATTCTATCTCTACTACACTTAGGATGGTTTTTCAATTCATTTCTTTTCCATTCCACCAAAATAAATTGTTATTTAAATCGCGTCCACAAAACTAATTTCGGTGATCGTGCTTTCGCGGTGGCTGGACCAAAGTTATGGAACAAACTACCTAACAAACTGAGACAAACTGACAGCTTACCACTGTTCATAAAACAACTTAAGACGCATTTATTTAGACAATCCTATAAAAACCTATAGAATCTGACCACAACAACGCTAGCTAATGTTTTCCACTCATATTGTGCACTCCGCGAAAACACATAATTCTTTCAGGGACTCACAAACTATTATAGTACTCAATTTTAATTCCACTTCTTGTATGTCACCTAGTGAATAAGTAATAGTAAATAAGTTTTTTCTTTTCTAGCAGTAAGTTGTCTTGTAAGATAATAATTTATCTGTGTAAAGCGCCCTTGAGGTGAGTATTTCGCGAAAACGGCGCCATACAAATTATCCAATTATTATTATTATTATTATTATTAAGGTAGAGCCGATTGGCAGATGAATCATTTTATAAACTGTTAAGTGTAATGTAAACGAATATTAAAGAGTTAAGGTTGGTTTTACGGTCGTTGGAAATTTTCAAATATAAACGGTTACGGCAGAAAAGCCCACCGACGTAACCAGTACACATCGCACACTGGCGACCTCTATCGTAGAAGTGAACACTTCAAAACAAAGTGCATATAATTTACGCCCCCGGAAGTATTAAGGTACAGATACACAAGCTTCTTTAGTGGCATGCTAATGAGCATGCCACTAATAAGCATGCCCTAACAACTGTATACACTTGCTCATTACTGGCATGCTTATTAGTGGCATGCTCATAAATAAGCATGCCCAAAGCTAAAAATCAAACAAACATGCTTATTAGTGGCATGCTCTTGTCATAGAATAGAAACGCTCTTGTTCAAAATAGAAACTTTGCAAACTGAAATAGAAAATTCAAGTGAACCAATAAATCAATAAAGTTCCCGAGTTTCCATCTGCACATTTTTGATTTTAGTTTATATAATTTTTATTGTAAGATTTGAATCATTCATGCCTATTAATAAAGTTTCGTAAACGTTATTTCTCACTATATTATTTTTACACAACGGTGACCGAGTATTCCACAGACATTCGTAATTCCTATAATAAGTCCCGAAAAGTAATGTTTTATCATCTCCCCAACGCGCCATATTTGTTTCATCTGTCGCGGACTGAGAAGAACGCATTGATAATACTAGCCGCGAAGCCCGCGAATGACATAAGCATGCTCATAAATAAACAAGTCTGTTCACACATGCTCCAAAGATACCCCTTCTCTATGGTGAATGACAGTGGCATGCTTATAAATCAACCGGTGGTTGATTTTTGAGCATGCCACTAGGTGGCATGCTCATTTCTAGCAATGTGCGTACACAGATGCCACTAATAAGCATGCCACTGTCAAGGTCGATACTGCGCATGCTCACGTGCCACTAAATAAGCATGTGTATCAGACGCCTTAATCAGTCCGCTCTGTGCCTCTGCCGGTACAGGTCGTCCTCCTGATGACGTTGAATATGAATTCAACGAAACGTCGAGAGTCGTTTCTCGGAAAAACATACGGTTCGTATAAAATATCCGTGACCATTTATGGTTAAAAATAAACAAATGTTATTTTATTGATGAATTGCATTGGGTAAAAATATTTTGAGAACCGAAATTAAACTACTCATACGAGCCAATAACATTTTTTCTTCTAATATATTTATTTTACGCCAAAATTTTCTGTATATCCAATTTACATTCACTTTTCTTTTCTTCTTCTTCTCCTAGTAGCGTGTCAGGTCCCCCCAACGTTGACTATAACTTGAGAGTAGATCTCCCTATCCCTAACGGCTCGAAGCAGCTCTTCCAATCGTCCTTATTCCTGTCCAATCCCCTAAATTATGAAGCCATGAGATCTGCTTCCTGCCGACACCCTATTTATCCTCAATCTTACCCTTAAGGTCGTACTTATCCCCTCCGAGCACATGATCTAACTATAAAATCTTTCGGACTTTGATATCTATCAACAACTCTCTCTCAGTTCTGACTCTCTGGAGATCACCTGATTTGCTGATCATATCTATCCACGGTATACACAGCATTCTACGGTGCAACCACATTTTTAATTTAACTATTATTTTTATTTGCTTTAATAACTTTGAACTTTTCTTGAAATCTTTGCCTGTCTCATCACACAAATTACCAGAAATATAATAATGAAACTCTTTAAATAATCATAAGATGTGTAAATCTTTTCACTTAAGCTTGCAATTGAGTTAGTGTGGATACAGTGCATATTGCGCGCATTGTTTCTTTGTGTTCAGTTTAGGGATACGCCCCTCTCGTTTCCGTAAATCTATCACTAACTCAATGGCAAGGTTATATGAAAAGACCTATAAGTCATAGTAATAAGTCATAATTTTCTATGTTTTATTTGGGCCACTGTTAAACAATATTACCTGATACCTTATATTTTATCGTTTCACTTATATATTTTTTGTGCATGTATTACCTATTATCTGCCAAAGTCCCCCAAACTCAAATGTCATAATGTCCAAATCTTCTTATCTATTACAGTGTACATCTACAAAAAGTATTGCTAGTAATATGTGTGATGAATAATAATTACATAATGTCAATTGTATGGATATAAACAGAAGAAAGTTAGGTGTCCTAATGTTCTATAAAGGGATATCAGAAAAGTGGTAAACAGCAAATGAATTAGAAGTGTTAAACAGTAAAGAAACTTGGCAGTCTTTGATGTAAGCCAATATCTAGTAATGGAGGGGACACAGAAAGACCATGATGATTTAAATTCAATACACGTTAATATAATGCTCTAAAACTAACATTTTATAACTACTTATTGAGCCTAGCTGAAAACCATATAACCGTGAACTCTACAATACAACATTGACGTAAAAACTAGAATATCAACTCCTACAGCAATCTTCTTGCAATCACTCTTTGTCCATTTACTCCTTTAAACTTTCACTAACTGTTACGCTACAGTAACAAAAGACTTATGACATAACAATATCGTGACGAAACAATTCACTGGAAAACTGAGACAAGAACCCGTTCAATCAATTTTGTATTGACCTTAATAAAGAGAAGAATCCTGACACTTCACAGTCACAACGGAAAGGCTCCACGGGAATGGATACCTACAACACGGCCTCTTCTTTTTTCAAAAATTTTGCGATGAAATAAAAATTAAATAAGTGGCATTATAAAATAAAATATTTCATTGTACAAATTTATTATTTTATTATTTGTTTTAATCTACTTATATATTTATTAATTACACCTACACGTTTCGGAAAAACCTTTCCTTCATCAGGGTATTTTATATATGTCAAAATATCAAAATGAATTATGTCTTTTTGTCTTCAGCAATAAAATTTTAAAATATTTTTTTAAATAATTTAGAAAACCAAAACAAAAGACATCATTCATTTTGATATTTTGACATACGTAAAACACCCTGACGATGGAAAGGTTTTTCCGAAACATGTAGGTGTAATTAATAAATATACAAGTAGATTAAAATAAATAATAAAATTAATTTTTTAAGTAGTGAGCATAGCAGCGAACAAGCTGCCGTCTGGTACCAGACTCTCAGGAAGACCGCATAAAAGATGGCGAGATAGCTGGACATCTGTATCCCAGGAACAGGCTCCGAGCAATGACAGGACGCAGTCCTAGATGAAGCAGAAGAAGAAGAAGAATTTTTTAAAACGTTATTCTACAAAGTTGCTCAAACAATGAAAAAATAATTGATGTCTAACAATAATTTCATGTATCTTTATTTTTAATAATGTCATAATTGTATGTCTCTGCTCAATATCATGAAGCCTTTTTGGCACTATTAATTTATCTTAGTCTGATCAATGATTCGGAATACTTTCGAATTCGGAATATTATCATTATCTGGCTATCGAACTAGGATTATGATAACTTTTATGAATATTGCACTGATCGAGAATAATAATGTTATTGAAATAAGCGATAAGCAATACTTTTATAAAAACCTTGAAGTTTTGCTATACGAATAAAGCTTTGTCTGCCGAACGTCACGTGATAGCTAGATCATTACTAGACCAATGTTTTTTCTCTCTTGCTCGTCCTCCACCGCCCAATGATCCAAAGGTCCACGGACATATAGTCGGACGACAAAAGGCCCGCGGACATATTATTGTCCAACGACAAAAAGGCCCGGACTTACCGTCCGACGGCGACGATAAAAATTCTATGAATATAGTGCCCAATGACAAAATGTCCATGACAAAAGGGCCATGCGAAAAGGGCCTGCAAGACTAAAAACCCATGCAAAATTGATAAAACGATGTAACGAGAACAAACAAAATTCAAAAACATTTTTAAAATGGACCCAGTCAAATCAATAGATGAAAATATTGCATATTACCTTTCGCGATTATTATAACGAATAAAACATGTTAGTTTAGGTTAAGTGTGTAAAGACATTCAAAAGTACTTTACTGCACTTTTGTCAGAAGCAAACTCGAGTATGCAATGCAAGTATGGAACCCCCAGTATATGATCTATGTAAATCGCTTGGAACAAATTCAAAAAAAATTTATTCGCTTTCTCAACTTTAAATTCAATTACGTTTCTGACGATTATGACAGTTCATGCAAAAAATATCACATCCCACCGTTATACAAACGTCGCGAAATAGGTGATTTGATGTACCTACTAAAAATTGTATCAGGCAACCTCGACTGTCCTGAACTATTAAATAGACTAAAATTCCATGTTCCCTGTAGATCTCGTAGACACCACCCAGTCTTTCACATTGATTTTACCTCATCCAACTATAGTCGTAATTCATATTTCTTGAGGGTATGCGATGCATTCAATAAACTGATAAGATTATTGGATATTGATCTGTTCGAGTGCAGCCACACAAGATTAAGAAAAATTTTGAGTGCTGAATTTTTTTCCACGTAATAATTAAGTTTCTTTTCCTTTTGTTTAAATTTTTTATTCTTTCTTTCTATATAATTTTTAATATGCCTTAGTCATTCATAAATATTTATCATTACTGACATATTTCTAAATGTGGAGACCTGTAATTGGCCATCTATATTGTATCAATGTTTTAAATTAAATTAAATTTTACTATAAAGAAGTTTTGAACGTTACACGAAGTTATGTTACACGAATTACAGACAGACAGACGGACGGACGGGCGGACAGACAGACAATG
The DNA here is from genome assembly GCA_016648135.1 of Agrypnia vestita. NCBI lineage: Eukaryota > Metazoa > Arthropoda > Insecta > Trichoptera > Phryganeidae > Agrypnia > Agrypnia vestita. The sequence continues at coordinate 62,920 of JADDOH010003209.1, read as the reverse complement.
AAATAATTATAATTTTTGGGATTATCTATAATATTATTAAGCAAATTGACATAATTGAGATATTGATCTAAGAAATCAATAATTCATTCCTACCCCAGAGCCTTCCTTTCATAATTAGTTTAAAAAAATTGTAAAATAAGATAGAGTAAAAATAGAATTTTGCTTCATATTCTAATCAAAAATAGATATCTCGTTATCAGCGGCGACATCTATATACTGGTTCATGGGGATAAAAAATTTCTACCATAGATGGCGTTAGCGTAAGTTGAAGTGAAACGTGGTAAAAAAATAACGCACATACATGTTCCAAAAATTTGATAGATGTGGTGATGTTACACTACGCAAAGTAGTCACCTAAGCCAGCCATATAATAGGTCATAAGCCTTATAAACACCCAATGACTTCCAAACCTACCTTCCCATATAAATAGCCTCGTCTCTGTGAGACATCTATAAAATGTCTTGATTAATGACGATCCCTCTGGGGACAAAAATTCAGTAATTGAACATACTCAAAAAATATTGTCAACTCATATATTTTTCTAATTTTTGAGCATTATTTTTAATAGACTATTTTTAAAAAAAAACATACATTATTTATAAAAAACAAAATGAATCAATTAGGAACATATACAAAAAAAATCATACTACATAAAATGTTTAAATATATATTGGCCCTTTGGAGTCGAAAATGTCGTAGAAATAAAATTCCCAGTTCCTACAGCTTACACAAATACACGTAGGCAAGTGCTTACACATCTTTAGTTTTATTACTTGAGAAAATTGATAAACTTTTATGCTTACGCGGCATTCAGAATATTCGTCAGCCATCAATTACATTGTTATTATCAATCAATACTTTTATTAAATAGTTGCGCGGCTTTTAAGGCAGCATTTTCATGTCAGAGGAATTCATTTCGTACATTAATAAAATCGCTTAACTTTAATTTCCATAAAATAAATATAAATGAAATATTTCCCTAATAATAATAATTTTGAATGTCCGTCCATAACTTTCTATACAATAGCTGATCTCATTACATTTGCAAAAGTAGTATTATTTTAAAATTGTTATTTAATTAAATGAAATAATTGATTTTATGCTTTTTTAATAAAATACTCTGAATTGTATTTTTTTTAATGTTTCAGTTTACTGAAAAATATAATTAATAAGTGCGTCCATTACTATATCACACATGTCATTGGTATAATGATTAATCAGAATATATAATTCTCCATGTAGCAATGTCTGTCACTAACGCTAGCAGATTATAATGAGGTATAAGATTAGCAAGACGCTACACTACTCTAGATGGCGCCTGATGCCTGCCAAATTACAGCGTGATGTTTACACTTTCAAGTAAAAATATTGTGTAGAAATATATATATTTTTTTTTTCTTTTTCTTTTTTATTACTGCAGATAAAATTTTATAGGTCCTGTTGTCTTACAAATCATTTTCCGACGACTCTGTTCGCAGCGAAATCACGCTTTACTTATCCGAAAACTCCATTAGGTTTTATTGCCGTGTCTCACGCAAGACAATACCGTATTCCTCCGGAATTAGATTATACCGGACCATTTCCGGCAAACTGCCCCCATTAGGCATCGATTGAACAGGACACTGTCACCGTTACGTAAACACGAGTCGCTGTCCATCACACCACGTGGTCGTTACGAGACGGAAATACTACAAAGGACTACAGGAATACAATATCCACCTAATAACGTGAAAAATCAGAGAAAAACCAATATTTTCTACAAGAAATGCACATGTGATAGAATTATTCACATTCAATACTTAATATCAACTGAATATGTGAATGTTTTATTTATATTATTTAATGATAAAAGGAAGTATTATTGATTAAAAAAAATATATATTGATTGTATCTATAAATATGTATAAATATGATTATTCCACACATATTTACACTTGGACTTATGACTTACTCAACTTACCACTAACACTGCACTTGATACTTTGTAGATACATAATTACTACCTTATGAAAATAAATATTACTGACGAATTTAAAAAAATATTATAATTGTGTTCTATAACGCTACTCTGGGACAGGCGTAACCTAGTAGAGTGGCATAATCCACAAATTTAACAACAACAAAAAAAGTGTAATTTATCTTATATTTTTATTATTAAATTAGTATTAAGTACCTTTATTTGTAAACAAGGATTTTTTTCAAAATAAAAAATAAAAAAATTATTTGTATGTATTTATTATTTTATTTGATTAATTACACCAACATGTTTCGGAAAAACCTTTCCATCGTCAGGGTATTGTACAATTGTCGAAATATCAAAAGAAATAATGGCTTTTGTTTCTTGTTTTTCTAAATTATTTGAAATATTACTACTGATTTTATAGTTTATAGATTTATAGTTCTTGATTACTCGCAATTATTGGAAAATTTTTTGAATTGGGCTAGTAGTTAAATTTAATTGATTATTAATAATATTTTGTTTACTATTACATGCTTTACGAATTTCGAATGATTCTAAATTATTCAATATCAGACAAAAATTATTTTGTGTAAAATAGAAAGATCTAAATTTTGATAAAACCGTGATCATTTTCTAATAATGATATACAAATTTAGAAAAACCATGATTATTCAAAAATAAAACATGTTGGTGTAATTAATCAAATAAAATATTACATACATACAAATAATAAAATCAATTTTTTTTTAAATGTCTATCTACAATGTCGCTGAATCAATTGAAATTTTTTTATTTATTTAATATTATACAGATGGTTAACAATTTGATAACAGAACATAGGTTCGTAGTACATAATAAATCTTACAATATTTTTGTATGTATGTTCTTTCAGCACAATTACTACTGATTTTGTTCACAGAGGCATAATTATTTGTTAAGTAGGTAATATTAAGATTAATTAATAATTAATATTAAAATTACTTATTAATTACCAAATCCATGTATACTATGTCACATATGTCAAGGACCACAGATATTTCAAGCATAATTATTCGAATATATGGAAAAACTGATTTAGAAAATATATACAATTTTCAAAAATTTGATATAGTATGCATGTTCTCACATGTATATGCACGGTCTCTTAAGCCAGCTCGTAAAGGTCATAAGCCCTATAAAGACGTCCATACACTTATTTATGTTTTTTTGTATATTTTATAAAGCTATTAGGAAATTTTAAATAACCTCTTTAAAAGAAGAAAAATGATTTTTTAGTGACATTATTAATAAAAATATACAATTTTTGATTTTTTATTTTTTACTATACATCGTATCCTGACCTGACGAAGGGACCATTGGCCCTGAAATATGTTGATATTTTCAATATATAAGTGGTGAAAACAAAGTACATTTTTATTTATTATATTAGCTGCAATCCGTCAAAAATGACGGAACATTGGATCGCGTCTTTGCTAAGCCCTTGTATATATTTATAGTATATTTTTGTCAGTCCACTGAGAGGCACCAGTGGCAACATGCGTTAAACGGGTGCGGGTTCAAGCCCCGCCGTTTTTTTATCCGTTAATTCGTCAGAAAATACGGACGTTACACGAAGTTACGGGACAGACAGACGGACGGGCGGATATACAACGAAATTATTATGTTTGATGATTAAATTAAAAAGATTATATTTTAAATTGAGGCATGTTTTATCGTGTGAAATAAAAGCTATTGTGTTCAAAGGCAACATTCCGATATATTCTTTAATAAACTGTATTTTTTCAACTGATAACCCCTTTGATGGAATTTCCCGAGGGTGTCCGTAGTGTGGGAAAATCATTAATTCCACCAAGTGTTACCCCCTCCACAAACCGCATTCCTTGCACAGTCGAGAAAAGTGGGAAAATTTTTCATTACATTAATTTGTTAAGAAATTTATACTTTATATACTTTTTACTCTAAATTACCTACTTTACTTTATTTTTATTTTATTCTTCTAATTACGTGACCGTGAAATTAAATATTTAAATGGAGTCTCAATGAATGGAATGGCTACTTACCTCAGAACAGGTATTTTTATGTACCTAGCGAGGTAGGTAACGATAAAGGCCTGCATACAAAAAATTGTATATTGTATTTGTTGCTATCTTATTCATAAACTCTGTAAATATTCTTAACATTAATTATGTTTTGATGCAAGCTGTTGTAAAAGTTATTGAGCTAATAAACGCCGGTTTATCGGCACCGAAACTTAAATTCTTTTTACGAATCACTTTTTAATAATATCGAGGCGACTGTTACGGATTTTGTAGTGGAGTTCAAGATTTCATTATGATGCATAATATTTCCGAAATAATGAAATACTTTCACACAATTACGGTATTATTTGCGATATGCAATTTAAAAATGTGAAACACTCTATCATTGGAAACTTACCAAACGGAACCAAAATACTTTGGAAAATTTACCACGGTATAGTTGAATAAAATCTCTTATAAGCCATAATCAGCTGAGGAGCGACAGATATAACAAATTTACTCTCGATCAATATTGTACTTATGTAATATTCGAAACAATATTATAAAAAGCAAATGGTTTACCCAACATATATTTATTGATATAGTCCGGTGAAATACAACTATACAAATAATTTAAAACACAGGTAGTTTTGTGACTGAAAATTGCATACGATAAACTACGAAAATGCGCAAAATCATTATACTTATCAAGGTATAGAATATATTAACAACAGCTTACCGGATTACATAAGAATAATACCAGATGAAAAATGTAATAAAAGCAATTTATGTTTTATCTTTATATTTTATCTTTATATTTTATATTTTATCAATTATATTTTATCAACTTATATTTTATCAACTTATATTTTATCAACTTATATTTTATCAACTTATATTTTATCAAAAATTAATCTCGTTAAAACATAATCTTATATGTATTTACATTGTTCATGGATAAAGATTACCCCTCATCTAAACACAATCGATCGCTTCCATAGAAGAGAAACATCAAATATCTACATGAATTTGTAATATAAGTAAAAATCTTTATGTTGTGAACTATGTTGAGAACTTCTTTACAAGAAAAAAATATAATGAAGGTAATTATTAAAATATAATAATCCGATATGTGTACAGCTCGCAGAATTAATGCATGGATTATATTTCTGATGTGTGTATTCATCGCTGTATATATAATTAATCCTATGTGATGTTTTAATACATTCTGAGAAACACGAATAAAACTGTTTTAAAAAATAATTGCACAGACTAGATTCATAAAAAATATTTTAAAAGGCATACTTTCCAGATGAATGGCAATGTTTTTTTTAGTATAAAACCTGACAGATTGATTCGTTCATCTCAGAACGTTCTAGGAGATACTCGAAAGTTCTATAAGATTCCAACTGAGTGACGGAATGTGTCGGTGAGTCTAGAAGGTTCCAGAACGTTTGATAACGTTCTGGAAGATTCCCGAAAGAAGGTTTCAAACTGAGTGGCGGAGTGTGTCGGTGAGTCTAGAATCGTGAGTCTAGAGTCGCTTTGGGGCCAGCCACCGCAAATGCCCGTTCACTGAACCTAGTTTTCTGGAACTGACTTGCTGGTTCCACAACCCTTCCTATCGCTGAAGTAGACACTGACCTGTGAGTTTGAAGTCTTCAATTTATGTTGTCTGGAATACAGAGCTCCTGAAGATACAGAGGCGCCGTGTTGTGAGTTGCCTTGTACATCAACCAATGCAGTTTTAACTCTACTCTCTCAGGAAAACGAAGCAAGTCCAATTCTCGCAGAAGGGATGTTATGTGCGAGAATTTTGACGTTCCATATATTATCCGTGCTGCAACGTTTAGGATAGATTGTAGTCTATCGAGCTGAAACATCGATAGGCCAGCGTAGATATCATTGCAGTAGTCCACAAGTGATACAACAGTGCTTTAATGAGTAAACGAGCTGCCTCAGAGGGAAGATGTCTGCGAATAATTTTAATCTGTCTCAGTTGATAAAAACATGCACTGACAGTTTTGCTGATGTGTGTATTCATGGAGAGATCTGAATCGATGTGTACACCCAACAACCTGACTGCAAATTTTACATTCACAGATATTAATTCCTGGATTTGGTGTTGTCTTCTAGGTGTCACCGCCCATAGAGTTGGGTTTTTTATGTATTTAAGGTGAGTCTATTTTGAATCATTCTCGACGCATTTTGCAATTTTTTTTTTAGCTAAGTGCAAATTATATTTTAATATTAAATATTTCTTTCATTCTCTCGCTTTGTTTACGTGTACGTTGTCCAGCTTCTACCCACGTGAATGACTGGTGACGTAAAACATTCATTTAACTACTTCCGCATAACGGGGTGACTCACGTGAAAGGCATTCCGTAAGCCTGAAATCGGCACGCTAACCTTCTTTGTTCACAGCTTTTCCACCCCTCCAAAGGACAAAAGACTAACCGTTTTCGAAGAATAAAATGCAGACATTTTTAAATATTTTATTATGATTTAAAATAATTTATTTACTCATCACATTAATCACCCCAACATAAAATTATTATAACAGGTTATGAAATCACCTGAAGTTTACCAGAAATATTTAAAAAGGTATAATGATGTTGGCGTGAAGTCGCCTTTACAATGGGTTCATTGTTAAAAATCTTCCCATCATACAGGGGTACCAGAGCTAGCAGCAAAAATATGGCAGGTAGATTCCTGACTATGTTATGAGTCTAAAATGTTCAAGCAACCATGGCCTAATATCAATAGTTATGGAGATATGCATCATGAAAGTTTGCATTTTTATTCAATATTTCTTACTTATTTTGTTGAAAAAGTTGAACTATCATTACAGTATTTTATGTCGATTATGAAAAATTCATTCGCTTTAATACAAGTCGAATAAAATGATTAAAACCTGCCAAAAAATTAAAAACGTCATTTTTTACAAGGTTTTTATCATTTTATTTAAGTTGTATTGAAGCAAATGAATTTTTATAATCGATATAAGTTACTGTAATGATAGTTCAACTTTTTGCAAAAAATAAGTCAAAAATATTGAAAAGAAAATGCAAACTTTGATATTGCACATCTCCATAACTATTGATATTATGTCGTGGTTGCTCGTTTTTTTCGTCGCATTTTAGACTCATAACATATTCAGGAATCTACCGGTCAAGTTTCTGCTGCTAGCTCTGGTACACCCTGTATATCCCGCAAAAAGTTCGATTGCACGAGCATTTTTTGTATTATTTTTGTTCGTGTACAAAAGTGATATAAGTAATATAAATTAACTTTGTTTAAACCACTTATTTATTGAAAAAAATCAACATGTTTCAAAGCCAATGGCTTCTTCATGTTTTCCTGATGAAGAAACCATTGGCTTTGAAACATGTTGATTTTTTTCAATAAATAAGTGGTTTAAACAAAGTTAATTTATATTACTTATAATTATGTTACCACAAAATAAATTTGCTACATTTGAAGAAGAAAAAGTGACATACTTTTTTGGTTGGTCTATGCCTGTCTCACTAGAAGAATCTCTGTTGAGACGGGCATATTTTACAATTAGTTAGATAATTTAGGTTTTTTACAGATATTCTGTATACAAAAGATCAAGCAGTAAGAATATTTTGAAAATATACAAATTTTTCAAGAATGCAATACTGTTTTTTTCCCCAGGGGGACATCATGAATCAAGAGTTTCTCCAACCGAGTTTCTCCAGGGTATGCTTGGCTACAATAGTCTAGAGACTAGAAGGAATGTGTATTTGATTACACATTTTTATCCATTGTTGCGCGGTATGATCGATAATCCTGAAATTATGCAGAGCATTGGTTTGTATGTTCCTGATAATTACATTAGACATCGTCAGCATAGATTGTTTCACATTCCAATATACAGGACCAACCTGCCGATGGTTATGCCTGTTGGAAGAGCCACAGCTATGCTGAACAAAATCGCTTTGGGTGTTGATATATTCCACGTGTCTGAGGGGGTTTTCCGAAGCGGGATTCTCCTACACCTTTGACCAGATTTTATGTTATTTTTAATTTATTAAATATTTTTATTTTGATATATACTTCATGTATGCCTTAAAATTTTTGTTTGTAATGTACATATTATCAATAAATAAATTGAAATTGAAAAAAAATTGAAATTGAAGATATATCACAGATATGTCATAGAGACGAAGCAATTTTTTTAAAACTTCATTCGAAATATAGATATCTTATTATCAACAGGGACATCTATATTGGATAATGGAAATGACAAAGCTTTCCACTGTAGATGGTGGTAATAAAAAACAATTCACATACGGAACTAGGTGTGCAAGTTAACATATATACAACTTCCAAAAATTTGATAGATCTAGTCTATTATAGGTGGAATTGGTGAACGTTACATTGTGTAAAATGATCACTTAAGCCAACCAGACTTGAATTCCTACATTCTCCATATAATAATATAGCTTCGTCTCTATGAGACGTCTACTCGTATAGTATATCTTGAACAACTAGTTATCTTAGTTGGGTTTACAAATGTCAATAGAAAAGACTTTCGTGTGTTTGAGTGAGTGTACCAATTTTGTGTTACGTATATTTCTCTAAAAATACGTATATTTCTCTACGTATATTTATTCTTAAAAAGTTTGGGTCCAAACTAGTTGAAAAAGGTATAAAAGCAAAGGCAATAAGCAAAATATAAAAAAAAATTATTTACCGAGGAGTAGCTTGTTGGTCTTGTGGTTAGGACACTCGCCTCGTGATCCAAAGGTCGCGGGTTCGAATCTCACTCCAGACTAGCAAGTTAGTCCTATTTTCATAGCACAAGCGTTTAGCTTAGTTTGGAAATAGTAAGAATATTGATGTGACACGTATTCCGTGTTCGCATCTCTATTTTTTTTTTTTAAATAATAATAAAAAAAATAATAAAAAAAGGTTACAGATTTAAAATGGAGGTACTAAATTCTAGATTTTATGTACCTATCCCTTCCAAAATCATGTTTCCTATAAATTTATAGGCTATATTTCCTATAAAATCCCTTATTCTGTACATTCTGAATTAGTAATCCTCGATGACCGCATTAATTTTTTTTTGGATATTTCTGCCTTTGCTTTTATACCCCTCATACGCAGTAGGTTGGGATTTTTAAATTGCGTTTGCTTGTTCGAATGGCAATTGTCATTTGGGTCCTTTTAAAATATTTGGATTGGAAAAAACATGCGTACCAGTATTCGTACTATCCAAAACCATTGTATTTTTTGTGTTAAGACGGGTAATTCATATTTAAATACACGTTAATATAATTTCAGTGATAAACCCAGCATACGTGGAAGGTCGGATACGACACAAGACACCTCTCAGCTTTCTAAAGAACCATTTTTCAGACCTCCAAGGGTTATTCAATTAGAAATAAATTCATTGGAGCAAAGTGTATCATAGAGCTTACACTGTGTTAATGTTTTTTATACGCATGCCCAATACAATAGCAGGGGTCTGAACCTTTTTATATAAGTGATATACCCTTTATTGTTGATATTCACCTTTATTGTTGTGTTATACTTTTCAGTAATATAGCTTATGAACCGAAGTTACAATGTACAACCAACTCAAAAGATTATAATTCAGTACATTGAATGTCTTGGTGATTCAGTAAAAGTGCATTAGTCTATAGAAAGAAAATTCATTATAAGATGCGAATATTATTAAATAGAATATATATGGAGTATGAAAGCAAAGGCAGCAATATCCAAACAAAAAAAATGCAGTGATCGAAATTAAATTACTAATCACTAATTTATAATGTAGTGACTTTGAGATTTCGTAGAATTCATAGCCTATACATTTAAAGGAAACAGGATAGTATAATACAGCACATTTTAAATTAGTAATCCTAGGTGAGTGCATTCAAAACATTTTTTAATTTTTTGGATATTTCTGCCTTGCTTTTATACCCCATGTAATACAGAAAGAGCATACTTTTAGAGAGAAATAGTTCTAGTTTCGTACCCTACCAGATATTTTTTTCGAAAGATTTTTCTGAATGTCTTTCTATTTTATTTTTTTAAATAATAAAATAATAAATAATAATATTATATTATACTTGTCTAGAATACAGTTGAGACCAATCGGAACTAGTTGACTAATGTATATATGTAGTACCTAATAAGTGGTTTGAAACAAATTATTTTATTTTATTTTAAATATAATATAATGTCAAACCAAGTTATTTCTTGCTTAGAAAATTTAAAATAATAAAGATTAATGATTAGTGACAATTGTGTGAATTATGAAATTTTGTGAATTTAAGAATAGTACATTAATTATATAATGTTGGTGAATAAATAAAACTTCGATTAATTTAAAGTTTTATCTTAGTATTGTGGACTAGCTCTGTTACATAAATAAATACACATGTTGTTTCAAAGATAGTTAAAGCTTAATAAAAATGGATTCATTATAAGTTGTGATGTGTATGTAAAAAAATTAAAACCGTAAATGATAGCAATAACATGGAGAAATTGATAAATCGCAGTATTCCCAGATTCCGGGTCCGTATCCCGGTGCCTACTTGATATTTTCTCGATTTATGTTTAATACATTTATTTCTTTAATTTGTATGTATATAAATATTTAATGGGAAACAAATGAATCCTAAACAAAAACCAAAAAAATCCACAAGTAAAATAGAAACCGTGGTATTAATGAGCGAAACAATGGCCGGCTATTAAAATCTCATGGGTCAGATGAATTCGTGACGTTTCTGGTTTCGGCCGCGAGATCCGGAGTGGTCAATTAGGGGTGGACCCCCGGAGATACAGCCTGGGGGCAGCTGGAGGCGGTCGGGCTCCCTTGCAGGGGTCGCGCCCAGGACTGGGAATCATCGGCCACATTTTAAAATAAAAATTAATAAAAACGATTACATCAAAACTCGGAAATTACTTTAAGCCACAATGCTTTTTTTTTTCTATTCATTTTCTTTACATTTTATAATATCTAGTCCCACAAAACGTCTAAAAAGACCTTTGTCTCTAGGTTCACTTTTACAATTGAAAGTTACACTATTAAAAAATATTTATATATTACAAAAATTCACTCTATAAACATAAGAGATAAAAAACGCAAACAATTAAGTACAAAAATCAACATAAAAGAAATTTTCGGTACAAAGTTAAAAATTTTAAGCAAAATAAGAAAAGAGCTTAAACCTTATATTTACTTATTTTCAAAGCATTTTACCAATCTCTATAACATGATTTTTTTTTAATATATAGGTATATTTTTTATTGAAAATAAAATAGATGCATGTTACAAAATAATAATATGTTACATTTATTTTATACTTGTTTAATACCTAAAAAACTTAAACTAACAGGAGTACACGATTAAGTGTCAAAATTATTATATAATAATTAAGTATTCTGGTGAAAAGTACAAATTGGTCGTTCGTACATGAAGAAAATATATAAATAAAAATAATGGTTTTATAATTTATCCGATACTATTGATATCAATGACTCGTTTGTAATATTTTGTAACAGTTACAATGTATCTTTTACAAAATATTACGTTATTACATCATTATTAAATAACTATCAAATATATGAGGATATATTGCAATGATTGCCAAAAACCTTTCAGTAATACGCGCTAGATGACGCTAGGATAATATTTATCTATTTTTTATGAAAACTGGTAGAAATCTTGGAATAATTAAAATAATGTATTTTTATATGAAATTGAAACTTCACAATCAAAAAATTGTGTAAAATTTCACATTATTTGATTTAAATTACAAAAATAATTTCAACAGTGTGTGTAAGATTTAGCTAACCAGAAATGATATTTCTTTAGAACTTACAACATTAAACGATAAAGGAAGTTTGAATTTTTTCTTTAATAAGCAGGTTTAAATCCAAACTATTAAATTACATATTTTCCTAATTTATTGGCACATATTTTATTTTGTCCGATGAAAAATTTGATTGATTTTAATTTCTTATTCACATTTCCACGACAGTTTCACTGGCGTCCAATAATGTCGGTGCTGGGAACATTTTTTAATTTTTTTTTTGTTGATATGTTCGAATATTTTCTAGCAATTAACCGCAATATCTGTTAAAACATTATTAGTACCTACGCCATAAATCTCAAAATGAATACACGAATTTTCGGTTTCCCACCGCTCGGAGCCCAATTTATTGACCTCCGAGGATAGAGGTCTGAGGCGTAGCCTGGAGCTACCAACAGCCTGAGAACTTCGGAAGATGCTACCAAAAAACCTCCTGCAAATATAAAAGTCTGAACCTAGGGGCGATATTTTCATTTCAAGTTTAATCCGGACCGAATTAAAGAAATAAGAAATATTTTCAATGTATAACAAATTCTAAAAATCTCCAAAGGAAAAAGTTAGCGATATATCAGCGTCGTTTTAATAACTCTCCAAAAAATAATGGATGATGGCAAAAACACCACATCTATGGCATTCAGACAAAAATTTTAGGCAATCGCCCATTCACAATTCACTTGTCGTTTGTTTCTAAGGATTTAATGAAAACATATTCAAAGAGATATTTATTTTGAATAAATCCAATGAAGATGCATAAAAATAAGCCTAAATTTTTAGATATTTCCTTTATTTTATCGTGTTTTTATATTTTTTTTAGTTTTGCATATAATGTATTCGCCTTCTTCTGTTTCGTTTTCTGTATTTGCCATCTCTTTTTCAACGTCCTTTAAGGTTCTCATTGCAAAGTGTTGAATATTAAAACAGAATATGGGGTGTTTTACATTGCATAGCGTTTGTCGTTTAACTTATGTAGGTATTTTTTTTCACATTCAAATACTGAGTTTTTTTTACAGCATAATACAAATGGAATGTATGTAGATAGATAAGTTTACAAAATACAATACAAAATACTTGTGAAATAAAAGAAGTAGAGAGTAAAGATATTTATATATTAGGTCCTTACATATGAAATTGGCGTTTTGCCGTACTGGCAAATTTGATCTCAAATATCTTCTCTTTGGTTAGGAATTTCAAATCCAAATTTATACAGCTATTTACTCATGTATTTGTGTTTTGAAAATTATAATTCATTTGTTTATTCCTCGATTGTTTTTTTCTTTGCGTCACTCAGTTTACAAAATGAAAAACTTGAAATATCGCGTTATTTACGAGTACGAGTTCCACCGTGGCACCAGTGCTACAGAAACGGCTCGAAGGATTAATGATGTGTATGGCGACGGTGCCGCAAAAGAAAACACAGTGCGTTTTTGGTTCCAACATTTTCGTTCTGGAAATTTCGACCTGCAGAACAAGCCCCGTGGACGGCCGGAGACCAAAGTTGATAATGAAGATGAAGGCTATTGTGGAAGCGGATCCATCGCAAACCACATCCGAGTTAGCTGCAGGCTGCGGTGTTAGTGATAAAACTGTTTTAATCCACTTGAAGCAAATTGGTAAGGTGAAAAAGCTTGAAAAGTGGGTACCTCACGAATTGAGTGAAGCAAATCAACAAACACGCGTTGACTGCTGCGTTGCATTACTCAACCGGCACAATAATGAAGGGATTTTAAATCGAATCATTACCTGTGTTGAAAAGTGGATCCTGTACGATAATCGGAAGCGCTCATCGCAATGGCTGAACCCTGCCGAACCAGCCAAACCATGCCCCAAGCGCAAATTGACTCCAAAAAAGTTACTTGTGAGCGTTTGGTGGACTAGTGCTGGTGTCGTTCACTACAGCTTTCTTAAATCTGGCCAGACGATTACGGCAGATGTCTATTGTCAGCAACTGCAAACCATGATGGAAAAGCTAGCTGCTAAACAACCGAGGCTGGTTAATCACTCTAGGCCACTGCTGCTTCATGATAACGCTAGACCACACACTGCACAACAGACGGCTACCAAATTAGAGGAGCTTCAATTGGAATGTCTAAGACATCCACCGTACTCTCCGGACCTTGCCCCAACAGATTAAGATTTTTTTCGAAATTTGGATGACTTCTTGCAAGGGAAAAAATTCAACTCCGATGGGGCAGTCCAAACCGCCTTCAAAGATTTTATTGATTCCCGTCCGAATGTTTTTTTAGCAAAGGGAACGATGAACTACCTATGAGATGGCAAAAGTGCATAGATAGCAATGGTACATACTTTGATTAAATAAATATATTATAATAAAAAAAAATCGGCTTTATGTTCCTCCCATACTAAACGCCAATTTCATATGTAAGGACCTAATATAAATGTGGTTTTGAAAATCTCTAAAATAATACTTCACAAAACTTAAATATAAAATACATATCAGGTTACAGCTATTACATAAATTTGTAACTATTTTGCAGACGATGCCTTTGTTTGATTAAGGAGTAGATACACTTTTATAGTGCAATTATTATACACGCAAATTTTAATATTTGCGAAAAAAATTAATTACAATTCACATGAATAATTTATTTTATGGCTAATAACACAAACCTTTTTTATAAATAATATTGTTTTTGTATTTGTCCTACAGCTGAAAAACATGTCCCGGTAGGAAAACTCTCCAGGACACGTTTACCCGCAGGCAGTCCTTGGTACAAAGGACCCCGTACAGGTCTGGAACCACTACTGAACTGTATACTGGGTGCCTACTGCTATAATTATTATCAGCGCAGTGGAACCCCAAACCATCGTTATTTAAAGAACCGAGAAGAACTAACTGATAATGCAAGAAAAATATAAATGGGCATATAAACAAACAGTGTCGTCATTAAAATTAAAAATTAAAACGTTTTCATACAACACACTTCTGGTAAAAAGAATAAATAATCTATGGTGAGCATGGTCCCGAGCAAATGTCAGTACAACCGAACGCACAAACTCCCACTACAGGACGATAGCGCACTCCAGAGAACGGACTGAACATAGCCGAGGCCACCACAAACTCCTTGCACTATGCACCATTATTTCTCTTCTTGCTACTAGCTCCGTTTCCACCGCATAAAATCAAGCAATATAATATGTATATTTTTAAGGCAATCTTCTAGCAAAGTGAGCAAATTTCACAATTTTTCTCATATCTTCTCTTTCGCTTTTTGTCACATTTTTATATGGAAAGATATTATTTTAAAATTTATTCATTAAGTTCCATATATTTTAAAAGCGGATTTGTTCTTAAATGACAAGCTAAATTATTTGATCAGATAATAAATTACCAAACCTACCATGTTTTAAAAATTAAGAAATTGCTCCACTTTGTGGGCCTTATAAGACTCCATGGACTCGTGAGATGAATTTTTTTTCAGTAATATTCCAAAGTAATATTACAGTTTAATTACTGAGAAATCTTATAAAATCATAAAAAAATTATAATGCACTTAATTCGAGATTTTATAGGAAACACAGCCTATTAATTTATAAGAAAAAAGATTTTGGAAGATAGATAGTGAAATATATAATTCAGTATATTTTAAATTATATATCTTCGTTGATTGCATTCAAAACACTTTTTTTAAATTTTTTGGATATTGCTGCCTTTGTTTTTATATATACCCCACATATAGTCTATTATATTTATTTTACATTAAAAACATATTACAGAATATAATTATTGATCACTTAAAGTGCTACAAACATACATTACAAACTTTTTGCACTGTAATTTAAATTCCCAATAAAATAGGTCAGACAGGCGGATTATTTGGTACTGGAACAGACATGACAAACATGACAAGCCATGGAAGAAAATGAAAGTCGATTGGAACAGCCGATGTGCTTCAGTTATATTTCAATACCAGTGTCAATTAGGGTGACTCATCAACAGGTACTGTCTCCATGCCTGTTCCCTTGCGGTGACTAACCACTAACCGATCGCCGACTACCAAGATGTGTCATCAACCAGTACCTACTTAGCAAAATGGGATACAAAACATCGCGATGATGAAACTGACCTACTTAAGGAAAGCAAATATGTTTGAGTAAATATGCCATAGTGATACAAAAATATTTGCTGGTGACAGTGACTGAACCACCGATATTATTTAAAAATATCATTGATTAAAAAATTTATTATATTTTTTTAATTTTTGCATAGGTACCTACTATTATAATGGCAGGTTTATTGGCAATTTCTTCAAGCCAACCACACAATTTAGTGAAACATTTTTTTGTGTATATTTGAATAGTCAGTTTAGTATAGATCTTATATATGCTTGCAATTGAGTTAGTGTGGGTACGGTACGTAATAGCGCATTGTTTCATTGTGTTAAGTTTACGGATACACCCCTCTCGTATGCGTAAACTTAACACAACGAAACAATGCGCATATTACGCACTGTACCCACACTGACTCAATTGCCAGCTTATATGAAAAGACCTGTACTTCACCTGTTGATGAGAGATTCTGATCTTCTCGAAGCTCAAGTAGTAAAATATAATGAAATCCAAGTAGAGATAACATCGTTTATATTTCCATCCATTTTAATGATCATCTCAATATCTATTCAAAAATGTCTAGAAAAATAGCTGACGCTCCCAAAACTTATGTATACTTACAGATATATAGGTACATATTAAATACATGTATGTATTTTACATATCATTTTTTAAGGATTTAGTCTTTCCGAAGAAACTTTGTATACCTTTATATACTCGTATAAATGTAGACTTATTCATTAATAATGTTTTCGCGATATATTCGCTTGTTGAAATCTAATTACTAATCTTAAACTATTTATTTTGAAGTTCAATATGTTTAACGACCAATCAGCAGCAATCTTATTAACAAACTAACTAACTAACCATCACGCCTTTTCTCCGCAGGGGTAGGCAGAGAGGATTGAACGCCACACTCTTCATCCTGGCACACCACTTTTGCTTCGGCCACATTCATACATCTTCTCATACAAGTTCTACGGTTGTTGCGGCTTTTAACGAGTTCATTTATAGCTGTCGTTTTATATAGGTTACCATAAATATAAAATTAAAATTACATAAGCGTTGAAATAGAATTACTACATAAAATATAGTAAAATTGATGTTAACCACGAAATTCCAATTAAACTGTCTTTTTATTGCATGCACAAAAAATAAAAAGCTTGATTATGTTAAATTATAAAATTGGTAGATTAATTATTCTCCCATAAGTATGTAATGCGTATCATATAAAGTCAACGAGTAGAATGAAAACCATACATAACAATTTTTATATAGAAGTGATGAGAAAACAGACTTTATTTTTTATTTTTAGTGCACGCCACCACTGTCTTATTTTATTTGTAGAACAAATATTATAATGTATGTTTGAATAGATAAAAGAAGGAGAAAACATTACCTGGTTTAATAGAATAAAAGAAAATTATTTATGATGAAACTAAAGCCGATAAGTGCTTAGTAAATAAATATTTGGATATAAAATGATTATATGTATATTTATGTGTTACTAGTATCAATTATCCATCAATTGGTTAAAATGATTCATTTCTTAAAAATACCTACAATTATAATAACATTCATATTTTAAAAAATCAGCATTTAGATGGAAAAATGAGCTAGTCTGTTGAATTTTTTTCCAAGAATTTAAATGATATTTTTATTTTATTTCGCAGACATGGTATTTTTATTAAATCTAGAGAGAACACGTTTACAGATCAGACAATCGGACATTAGACCGTAGAACCATTTGCCTAATTCATTTAGAGCCTACTAAAACCTTTCATGACCATATCGCCGGAATATGCTCTCATCATCCATGTATTTTATACGCATGCATATAAGCATACATACACAACTAGCGTAATTGGAGTTGTCCGGGATTAAGAGTTACAAGTAAAATTATAATTATAAATAAGTTATAGGGGTTACAGGGAGGATACGATGTACCTCCTATAGACTATGCAAAATTTGATACGATAGAACGTAATACACCTTTACATCGCGAGGAAGAAGAAGAAGGTGGGGATCGGTGGGGTGGGTGAGGTGGGTGCCTTCATTTTGCGCAGGATACTAAAGTATAACTATGCAACATTTGGTTATGATCAATCAAAAGATGTTGGATTGTATAGAGAGCTGACAGAGAGACATGAATTTTGTATTTGAATCGTTAATATTACAAATATGAGATATAAAAGCAATGGCAGCAATATTTAAAAAAAATGTTTTGAATGCAGTCACCGAGGATTACTAATTTAGATGTTTTATTTGTTTCTTCTATTATTCTATTATTATTAATATAGATTAGACTGAATTATAGATTTCATGTATCTATTCCTTCCAAATTCATTTTTCTCTTACATTTATAGGCTATATTTCCTATAAAATCTCAAATTCAGTACACTTTAAATTAATAATTCTCGATGACTGCATTCATTTTTTTAGATATTGCTACCTTATTTGTTTCTTCTATTATTATATTATTAATAATATAGATAAGACTGAATTATAGATTTCATGTATCTATTCCTTCCAAATTCATTTTTCTCTTACATAGGCTATATTTCCTATAATATCTCAAATTCAGTACACTTTAAATTAATAATTCTCGATGACTGCATTCATTTTTTTTAGATATTGCTACCTTTACCTTTATACCAGATAAATGATCAATTTGTATATTCTGTATAAGTGAGCATCTATAAAATTTGTATGGACAGAATCAAAAAACAATATTGTGAAATAATATACCAAGACGAAAACATTAACCCGCATCTCAGTGAAATCTGAATAATATAACATAGCCCACTTTTTACATTAGGGAGTGATGTACGAGAATTGCAGTTAAATGGACGAGGCACATAGGTATAAAATTATGTAAATAAAATAATGAATAAATCCTTCTTTAATAACTGCAAAATGAATTTGTGGTAATATTGTTGATATAATTTATTATTATTAGTCTGATTATTAGTCTGATCGACTTATATGCTCCATCGAGGTCATCAAGACACAGTGCATTGTTCTATTACAGTGGAAGTATCAGAACTAATGCATTAGCAAACTCTGTAATTCCCAGATTACACTCATTAGGGAATGAGCATGCAGAGGCGGCTGACATTTTTGCTGATAGTATAACTGTTTATAGGACAAAGCTGATACAATTGTTTACATCCCAACAAAATGGAAATGGACAATAAATTTTTCTATTTTACCTTTAACTATTATCATTTCTACCTTTAACTTTATTATTATTTTATCCTATGTTTTTATGTTTTTCTTATGTTTTTCTGTTTTATTATTATTATTATTATTAACTTTTAACTATTATTATTGTAACTTTTAACTGTATTTTAATTTAAACTGTCTTATGTTATTTAAAAAAAAAATATTCTGTATATTGTAAAAGCCCATAAGGGCGTTAAATAAATAAATAATTAAAAAGAAAAAACTAATTTGTTGAATTATCAACATGTTTCGGTGACAATTGTCCCTTCAACAGAATACAACGTAGGTATACTTTTTTTTATATAAAAAAATAGAGATGCGAACACGGAATTCGTGTCACATCCATATTCTTACTATTTTCAAATTAAGCTAAACGCTTGTGCTATGAAAATAGGACTAACTTGCTTGTCTGGAGTGAGATTCGAACCTGCGACCTTTGGATCACGAGGCGAGAGTCCTAACCACAAGACTAACAAGCTACTTAGCATACATTATATCCTAATGAAGGAACAAAAAATGTGGATATTTCAACAAATTAGTGGTTTATACAAAGTGTGTTTTGTTAATTTTAATGAATACATCAATTACCGAGATTAATTATAACATAATGGTCTATTTCGTCGAATTATACAAACTGTAATGGTGAGATCAAGCGTGTATCACCATGACGATATGTGATTGAAAAAAAACGAGATTCCCCTAAGTAAATAAATAAATATTTATAGGTACAACAAGAGAACTCCCTAATAATGTATTTTTCTAAAAAACCTTTTTGCTTTATTTGTTGTGTTTCCCCCTCGTATTGTATTGTAAAAAAATTCACCTGTTTGTGGAATTATTAACATCCCCTATCATTGTTACACTACATCCACTGTATCTAAACGAGATATTTTAACTAAGTCACTACCTCTTCTTATTTGCGGAGATGTGAAGGGAGGAGAGAACGCCATAGATTCGTATCCTCGCGTAGCGGCGAAGGGGCATGAAAAAACATTTTTTTATATTTATTTTTTAATTTTTGTGTTTTTTTATTTTTCTAAAAACGGTAAAAGTCATTATTTTTGATTTCGGTTAATCAATCTGTAATATGAAGATTCTTGAGGGTTGAAGAGACCGGGCAGGGGTTGAAGAGCCAACAGCGATGATGATTATACCAATCTGCAAAGAAAGAAAATTTCCCATTAACAAATACAATATTTTTGATACGTTTTGGGTTTAAGTTTTATGAATTCACCAACAGATAAGATTAACTAGCTGTGACCCGTCAAAAATGACGGTACTTTTACATTTATAAGTATTTATTTATTTATAAAAAAAGGATAGAGAATATGAAGAAGAAAAAAAGAAAGAAAGTTTTTATACTATAAGTAAGTTACGGACGCTACACGAAATTACAACGGACGGACCAACGGACGGAAGGACGGACGGACAACGAAAGTATTATAATTGGGATAAGTTGTACAATTCATTAATTAGTTGGTAATTTTTTTTAATTTTAAATTGATGAATATAAGTATAAGTGGATTTAAAAAGTTAGTTTCAACTTATATTTCAAAGTTATAAATTATATTAACTAGTCTTAAACCCGTTAAAAATCATGAGACAATAATAATTAATAACGACCCTTGCGAACGCTGCCTTAACTTTTATAGAGAAGTTGTAGAACTCAAAAATGTAAATAAAAAAGTCCGCGATGACATATATCTACATGTTATGTTGAATACACAAATAGATAAAATATGACTAAAATTAAACTAAAATGGATGGAAAACATGAACTATGTTATCTCTACTTGAGTTTATGTAATTATATTTTTTTATGTTTAACTACTCGAGTTTGGAGAGTATCATAATCTCTAGTCAAACTGTTAAGTATTAAACTATTATGCCAAATCCATCGATAGTATAATTAGGTGAATTCTGATTTTTCCACACACATCTCCTAATTTATTCATCCAAATTATTCAAATATTAGATAAAAGCGAATATTTCTAATATATATAATAAAATAAATATTTACTTTTGACATATTTTGACATTACGTATGCATAAATAGTCCCTTATATTTTGTGCTGGCGTAACAATCACCATTTATAACAATCTTGTTATACTGAGAAGAGAAGGTCACTGTGTTAAAATTAATCTTAAAGGAATCCCTTTTTATTATTAATAATATGTTGTATAAATTGATTTTACTTGTGTGGTTTTTTTAAAATGGAGAAATGAAGAGAATTTTATTCCGAATTATGTTAATTTGATGAGAGATTAATCTTGTCTTTAAGCTAAGTTAAGCGCGCAGTTCTCACATTGAGAAGTATAAACACTCCTTTATTCTCTAGGAATCATAATAAATAATAACACCTCAATCGCCCGAATTGAATATTGAATCCTTTAGTTTAGCCATACTCAACCTGCGGCCCGCGGGCCACATGAGGCCCGCCATGCTTTTATGTGCGCCCCGAAGCACATTTAATATCAGGAACGTAATTAAAAAAATCTGGCATTGTTAGTTTTGAATTGAATTGTATTATGCGCGAACAAAAAGAGAAACTACTGTCATTTTAAAACCGGCGATTTCTATGGTTTAAGAACGAATTTGTTTCAACCATAGATAGTTTCAACCACAGAGTGTAAGTTTTGTGTTTGTCATGTAATTTTTCAGCCATTTTTTAGTGATTCTCGTATTACACATTCATCCATTACTGTCAGTAAAATCTCGTGTTCACGTATGTAGAATTCTTTTTTGAAATCTATAAATATTATTCCTACTTTTTTTGTATCATTAAAATAATCCACACAATATTTTGAGTATACCCAAATTTCTATACACACTGGTATTGTATTATTAATACTCGTGCCTTTACGGTTTCCCGCCACAATGTGGTAACTCTGGACCCTTTTTCAGTTTTATAATATCGTCCTCCATTACGTCTGTAATAAGGTATTAGAATCCGTACTCACAAATCATATTTTCGTACGCGTATTCTTTTTGTTAAGACGCTATACAAAAATAAACGTTTGGATGTATGTTTTCATTATTGTATTTTGAGTATACAGATATTATGAAAATAAATTCATGCAAGAAGACAAGCGATGAGTATTATTATCGTTCTGTTATAGTTAAAAAAATATATGTTAATTAATCAAGTGGCGGCGGCCTAATCTTGAATCAATAAATACTGTTTTTCCCTGTACGATTTTTTCCGTCATATCGGTATAATGATGCGGCCCGCGTAACTTAGCATACATGTGTATGAGGCCCGAAGAAAAAAAAGGTTGAGTACCGCTGCTTTAGATAATTTACATACGATAGAGGGCTTTGATTCGCACATTTTTATCAAAATTTCGCGAGAGAAAAACATTATGTTAACAAGATGCCCATTTTACATTTGAAGAGGAGCATTGATTGAATTTGTTTTTTTCTTTTATTGTAATAACGTTCGACAAAAATGATTTAAAATATTTTGCGAACAGCTTTTCCCACGGAATGATGCAGGTTGCTGATTATTATTCGAAAACTAAACACTTGTATTGTTAAAAATATTTATATATAGGTATGTTCTGAGAAAACAGTTACTGAATTTTGTCCCCAGAAGGATGATTAATTAAATAAGCTAAATTATAGAGGTCTCACAGAGATTGAATTGGTGTTCTTACGATGGAATTGGTGAACGCTGCTGTGCTGGGCCATCGTATAAAAAAGATTTTCATACGTTTCTCTTATAAATAGTTAATCTCTGTGAGAGTTTTATAATTAAGCTTAATTACCTACTTGTAATGTTTCTATTTTGATATTTTTTTATAAATGCATTAAAATCCCATGTTCTAAAGTTTTTATTCTGTAACTTATAGTATTCCCCAACATTGCATCTTTTTTATTATCGTATATTAATTTATGCCCTCATATTCTTAAATTATAAAAAAAAGGTCAAACTATTTATTTCTAAATCATTTGATTGTTTTTTTTTATACCGTTTATTTTATTTACTTCATTTGTTTATTTTACTATTTATTTTATGTATATCTTGCTTCTAATTTAAGTAAATTGCCTTATATTCTTAATACTGCTTATATCACTTAACTTTTTTTATACTATCTTTTGAATTGTTTATTTTACATCGTTTTTTAATACTGTTGATATTACTAACGTTTGTAAAATTGATTTATTTTATGATGTTTTTTGCTTTTCCTCTTGCTTTTATAGTGTTTTTAGTATTTTACTTTAAAACGCAGAAAATACATTAAAATGTGAGGTGGTTTTTCTAGAACAGGCCTAGCCTAAGTGAAAAATCGTCAGGATTTCTTCCTGGAAATATCTTTTAGCGAACAATAAAAAAAATTAAAAAAGGAGTGGCGTGTTTCAAGCATGGATTTAAGTTATGTTGTTATAATTAAAATATAATAATTGCTGATTTGCAACCTTGGAAAAAGAACACAGATATGTATATTTTAGAATATAGGTAGACAAAAATTTTAACTGGACAAATCACATAGAGGACACCTGCAAAAACTATGAAACCTACTAGTGTAAACAGAAAAATAATTCAATGTTTTTGGATGTTTTTTTCAATCCAAATATCGGTAGAATATTTAGTGTTGTTTAAGGGTATAGAAATACAAATTGAAATAAAACACAAAAATAATGATAATGGCCAAGGATTGACTTTATTGGAAAGATAAGTTTATGGCATAAGTCTTTACATATGATTACAATACCTTGATTTTCGAAATAAATTAGTACAATTTTCAACGTTGTTCTAACGTAAATTAATGGTAAAATGGCTAATCAAACTGACCACAAAATAGTTGTCAAACGTCAAATTGGCGGTCGCTGTAAAATGTGTTGCCAATTCGAAAAAACCTCTAAAAAAAACTAACACATAAAAACCAAGTTTTTACTATACTCCCTTTCTCATTGAATCAGGATTCGTGCCTACTGCACGCGTCGGGGTCATTACTCATTTGTATTGATTCCAATTTGAAAAAACCATTAAAATTTCGAAAAATCCAAAATTATACTATATATATAATTAATAAAAAAAATTTAACGAAAATTTGTTCGATCATTTTTATCGTCGCCACGAGTCTTCCTGCAAAGTTTCAGCTTGATTGGATCACGGTAAAGGGGTTAAAAATCCACCCAAAGTTTTTCCGGCAGACAACAAACCGCAGACGCTACGAGTTAAAAGAAAGGGAGTAAAAATAACCTATATTTGAAAACTTATAGTAAAAACTTATCTTTCCAATAATACCATTGCCATTACCACGATTTTTATGTGTTATATTTCAATTTGAAATTCTGCACCTATAAAAAAAATCTTATGTATACTGAAACCAGGGTTTTCATAAATAGTCCTGAAACATAATTCTTTGTTTCTATATTTATTTAGTTGGCGGCATCCTGTCACAAGGAGCTACTCAAAGGCAAAACACGAAAAACTCATATTCTGAATATATAAAAATCCTAGTTTCTTACCTTAACATTGTAGTTGTGAAATAACAATAAATATACAAAATCAATGATTAATATAGCACTAGCCATATATCGTAAGTACTTGATAGATGATTGGCGCTGTATTAATTAAATGCTATCAATTTTTTCATTAGTCCTACGAAAATTCACCCAATTTAACCCTTAATAAGCCGTAAGCCGCTTAAAATTAATAACTAAGAGAAGTCAACTCAACCCTTCTGTATCATGCTCAAATATATTTTAATTCTCCCCCCAGAGATTACACTAAGAACCAAATCCCGATATTTTTAAATATTTTTTATTTCCATTTAATCTATCCCCTTCATCTTAAACCCCTAAAATTATGGAATCGAACTCCCGACAACCGCCCCTAAACGTTTTCGGTTTATAAATTGACGCAATAGAATGTAATAAGCAGAGTATTTCTGTATTCGTAGTATTAATTCGGAATTTTACCCTTCCACTAAAATATAAATGTTACCGTCAAACGTACAGTAATCGTAAAGTATAAATTATCTGGATGTTATAAAAAATCTGAAAAAGCAAATAAAATGTGTTTTCATATTTAAATTAGTTACTTGTCTTGCATAAAGTACCTATATTGCAATTAAGCATGTCCATTTTACACTTAATTACATATATAAAGAGGTAAAGTTTGTAAATTTGAATGTAGTAGGTAATTTCCAAAACTACTCATCCGATTTCAAAAATTCTTTCCCCAATATTTATAATTTACATTCATGATGGACAAAGGCTATATATTATCTCGTTAAAGTAAAAGGGCTTTTCATGGTGACCTGTTTTACAATTAAAGTCGACGAAAAAATGGTCGAGAGATGCGTTTTTTTACGAACGCTGCCTTAACGGTAAGAGATATTTAAATACTTTCTATCAAGAAGTTATGGAACTCAAAAAGTTCCATAAAAAATCTGCGATATCATTGATAAAATAAGTTACTAAAAATCTACGCGTGCGAAGCCGCGCGAGTAATTTTCTATACAAATCTTCACCGTTTTACCGATTTGACTCAATTTTTTTGACTTTGCAAAGTAATGGAACCTTTGTGTGTCCCCACAAACTTATTTTTAGCTAAATCCTAAACCCGGGCAACGCCGGGTAGGAAGAGCTAGTATGATATAAACATAGATAGCTGATCATTTTCTATAACGCGATAGCAGGGGCGTGCAGTCATGAAGCATGACTTTTTCCTAAGCGTAATTTTGAAAAGAAATAAGAGATATGTCTCTTAATATCCTATCACAATAATTATAAAAATTTCAGATTTTAATATTTCATAATATTCTGCCAAATAGATATTTAATTTCGATTTTTTTATAAAAGTCATGCTTCTTGTTCTCACTGCACGCCCCTGTGCGATAGTCTTGAATAGTCGCGATAGTTGCAAATTTAGAATCCAGTCACCTACTATCTACATTTACTATCAAAAACAGATAATCTACAAATAAAATAGTTACCTGTTATAATTCTCAATTGATAGTTTTCGATGTAACATACATACTTGAATAATAACATGTAATATTAAATAATAGATAATTTTTCATTAAGCACTTGAAAATACTAAATATTACACAATCAATAATAGTATTATGTCAATAATCATGAATTTATCTTCAACGCAGTTCTTACTCCATATCTTCAGGATGTAATCATCGATTTATTCCGTAAATATAGTGTGAGCAATAGAGCAAAGAAAGGGCCGCTGAGATTGTTTGGTCATGTGTAGAGCATGGTAAAGAAAATATACGAGGCGAGTATTGAAGACATCAGGAACGGAGGACATCCGCAAAAGAGATGGCATAATCAGGTAAACCAAATATTGTAGGATGGCTCTGTTAACTTTATCAACCACTCTCTGGTTGAATGATATATAAACATGCATGAAAGTGGAAGAGTCTTAATTGGTTTGCGAGATAGGGAAGTATGACGTTATATTTGTCTAGTTTTGAGACTATCCCTGAAAAAATGTATAAAGAAACTTTGAACAGAACTAAAGTAGTAAGTGGTTATCATGTAACGTGTAGCGAAATTAAAACGGCAACTTATAGGGCATGTTGCAAGGCAAGGTGCCACAATATGGACTCCCAGAGTTCTGAAGTGGAGATCTCGGAGAATAAAAGAAGTGTTGGAAGACCTCAAAAAAGAGGAGCCTGTGGGGGGGAAGAAATGGCTACAAGAAGCAAATAACAGAGAAGGATGGAAGGGCTTATATTCAGCAGTGGAGAGATGAAGGCTTAAGAAAAAAAAGACGAAGACGATAAAGAATATTTTGAGTACATTCAAATCTTTCAGAACAGTGCTGGATTTTTTTATCACAGGGACGTCATTAATCAATCAATGTATATTATAGATGTCTCACAGAGATGAAACTATATTATTATTATTAGTAAGTTTTTTGGCTTATAGGTACAACTTCCAAAAAATTAGTAGACATGGTATATTCTATCATGGGTGGAAATGGCGAAAGTTACATTGTGTAAAGTGATCACTTAAGCCAGCCTTATGATAGGTCGTAAGCCCAAAGCACTATGTACACCCAAAAAGACCTCTATACCTACTTTTCCATAAAAATAAGTTTCGTCTCTGTGAGACATCTATAATGTACATTGATTGATTAATGATGTCCCTGTGAAAAAAAATCCAAGACATAAATTGTTGCCTAAACATATTATGAAGTGCATATGAAAAATATTTTTTATTATCTAGTATATAAATATTATATTTTTTACCTTGTATATAATAATATATACATATCTAGTATATCATAATGTGCTATATTATTATTTATTCTAAATTAATAAAAAAATATTAGGTAAAGCACGAAAAATTAAATTTAGAAGCGTCGATTAAATAAATAATGTTACAATATCATAATAATTTCATTGTCTGCCCGTCCGTCTGTCTGGCTAACTGTCCGTAACTTCGTGTAACGTAACTTCGTTCGAATGCGTGACTAAAAAACCAAATTAATCGGCCGGAGATGGAGAACTCCGGGCCAGCAAAACCGAACCAGCCGCTTAACGCGTGTTGCTACCACCGCCTCTGCGTGAACCGTCAAAAATATACTATATAATATACTAGGGCTTAGCAAAGACGCAAACCTCTGTATGTAATAAAAATTATAGTAAGATTTGAATAGGTTAGAAAATATATTTATATCATCATAAAATATCGTAGTCTCGTCAGATCCAAATATTATAATAAAGGACAGAATTCGTTGTGTTTTAGTAAAATTTATAAACTTTTAATTTAATTAATTCAGTAGATCTGTAAAAATATTGTACCTCCACATGAAAACAGTACCAGGCGGAGACTGATATGTGCTGTCGCAGCCTATTGGACGTAGACAAAGTTGTTTAGGACACTCGAATTTGGTAATAATTAATTTTACTTATTTTTAAGTTGTACATTTTCGTCAATCAAAAGCGATATTTATTTTGGTTTAATCTCTTTTCACTAGAGTGCGTCGCCAAATGGTAAAATGCATTCCCTTAAATAGGTGAAAACCCATCAACAATCGCTTAATGCCTTATCCTATTTTGACTAATTGCTCTGCAGAATAGAACGCAAATTGGCCTCAGAGGGGTTAAAAACAGTCTCAACAAAATGTACCCATACGACAAGTAGCTCTCTCTCCCTCTTTCTCTCTCCTTTTTGGTGCGATACAAGAGACAACAGCCCTCAACCCTTTCAATGCGGTTGAATAATCAAGTTTAATCATACTAACTGTAATAACCTCGAAACAGATTGCGGTCTTTGAACACGAGTGTCTATGTATATTGAAATACATTACATTATTTACATAAATATGGCAGATTGATAAATCAATGGCATTGTTAATGGACACAAACAATATATTTTTTAAAGAGAAATGCGAACACGGAATGGATGTCACGTTAATATTCTTACTATTTACACAGGTAGACAAAGATTTTGTTACCAAAACAATTCTTGCTGATTCTCATGTAATTTTTCTTGCTTAATCCGAATATGCCATCATCATTTATCGATCAGCCACATTTTTTGCAATTGTATGTTTTATTTCCAAATAAGCATATATTTTTTTATGTTTGATTCTAAGAATTTCTAATTTTTTAAGCCGCTTTAAAACGATGCTTCTTTAATCGTGCGTTTAGTCACCCAAAAATGTATTATTCTTCTTCTTCAGCTTTCATCTCTTCACTGTCTATTCCATATCATCAAACCTTCTCTGATGTCAGCTTCTTGTAGCCATTTCTTCCGGTACTAAGCAATAAGAATTATACTAAAAAGAAATCGATACACAAGAATAAAAGTGATGTTAGAGAGCTTACAAATAATGACATTTAGACAAACTATTAAATTTAATGTATTTATATTTATATATAAAATTATTAATAGACACAACAACAACACCTTTAAATTATTAAGAAAAATAAAAGAAAGCAACATGAACACGACCATTGTACAAGAAGCAAAGATGAAATAAGATTAGGTACCATTCCGAAAGAAAAAAAAGATCGCAAACTTCTATGATGTACAGTGGGTTGAAATTACATATGAAACTATCAAGGGATATTAGGGATGAAAACAATATAACGACTTTCAAGAAAATACGTGATACTTACTTTTGATTAAAAATTTAATATACTTTATATCTTGTGCTGTATATATTAGGAATAAAAAATATATATTTAATATGAGCAAGTAATATATAAGGTATATAGACAAAAAATAGACGAACTAAAGAGTAAATAATTTATAAAAGTAATAGTAATAAGGATATATTAGGTAGACTTTAGCGACCTGTGGCATATAGATCATGAGAGGTCAGCATCTTTCTCCAGCGTGCATCGATGCTTGAGGCTGGACCAAGGCGGGCTTTCAGGATGAGGATATTCCCGGAGCTGCTTATACTTTTTCTCATTCCTGCTACCCTGGGAGGTATCCTGCCACATCTTATAAGGGCTGCAAAGCTGGAAACTTGTCCCTCCGTGAACATACCGGAAGCGCTGAAATACCTGGGGAGGCCAAAAATTATACGTTAAATTACATAAACAACATCAGTAATGCGGATTATATTTTTTGAGCCTCTTTATAACAATCTTAGAATAAGGAGGTTATCAATAAATAAATAGACGAGTAGAGTTTCTTTTAACCCTAATATAATCGTGCGTTAAGCAAATATATTATTCTTCCTACTACTAAGTATATTGAACATTTTTATCGACAGTATTGATAGCGAAAACCTGAAAACAACCCCGAATATATTCATTTTATATGTGCGATGGTGATAATTTCGGTGAAAAAACCTACCTACCTACTAAGAGTACCTTTAATTAATTTACAATAAATATATGTATTTTCTAGCTACTTAACGATTGTCATCCATGTAAAAATAATAAGTATCTTTATTTTTATAGCGTCATTTATTGATGTAGATCTTCTAAAGGGCGCTGCTAATTCAGTTAATTCGTAACTTTTTGTGAGCAGCGTGGCCCTTAGGGTGCTGAATGTGTCCTGAGCTTCGCATACGTCAGGGGGTAGCCTATTCCATGATCATAGTGGGCAGCTTCCCTGAGTTCTAGCAAAATGTTGGCACCTTGAGGTCTCGCAGACCTCATCAAAACAGAAGAATTTACCAACGCGTTGTTTGGTTCTGACATAGCTGTTATACGCAGTACTGTGCCAAGTTGTTGAGAGCTTTATATACCGTTAGACGTAACTTGTAATCCACTCTTTCCAATTAATATTCATATTATCATTAGCTAGTGTAATAGGAAACGAAAATATAAAACAAACAATCTCTTTTATTTTTACATGCTTTTTAAAATTTTATTTATCTCTCTTTGTTTATTGTTTGTCGAGGAATCTTGTACCTAATTGAATTTTCACAAACTTTCCGATTGGCTAAAGCTCTGAAACTTTCAACATTTACATAAAATGAATGACTACATTTTTTTAAATAGAGATGCGAACACGGAATACGTGTCACATCAATATTCTTACTATTTTCAAACTAAGCTAAACGCTTGTGCTATGTAAATAGGACTAACTTGCTGGTCTAGAGTGAAGTTCGAACCCGCGACCTTTGGTTAACCTAACCACAAGACTAACAAGCTACTTGAACATTATTAAATCATAGTTTGTTTTAAATTGATAATCAAATCTTACTTACTCTTACTACTTACCATCACGCCGTTTCACCGTGGGGGTAAGCATAGAGGATATAGCGCCATACTCTTCTGTCCTGACATACAAATCTTGGCTCATCAACATTCATAAATCTTTGTATGCAAGCTCCACGGTTGTTGAGGCTTCTAACGGGACCATCTTCCAGTATCTGGTTAATCTGGTCGTGCCACGCCCCGCGGTCGCCACGTCTTCTGGCACCGTCAACACTCGCGTTATATATCTTGCTTATCATTCTTCCCTCATTCATTCGCTCAACATGCCCAAACCACCTTTTTTAATTCTATCAATTATGTTAAAATCAGCTTTACATTCATTCCTAGTATATACATTATTTACTCTATCATAAATGGATTTGTCACACATACGTTTAAGTGATCTCATCTCCACTGCATTCAGTCTACTTTTTTCCTCTTCTTCTATCTCTAGACTTCACTTCCATACATAATTGTTGGAATCAAATCACTCGCATTAAATTAATAATCATGTCTCTCACACGCAAGAGCCGCAGAAACAGCTGAAGAACGTGCTGTTCGAAAATTATTTTAAGCTTTAAAACAATGTATTTAATCATTGGATACTGCAGAGGTAATGATAAAAATCGATTACGAATGTATGCAAAGAAGGGGTATAAAAGTTTGTCTTCAAATTTTTTTTGATTTGCTTGTTTATTGTTAAACTTATACTTAACTTATCTTACTTAACAAAGATAACTTAATTATTAAAATAAAACACAAATTACTTTGTTTTCACCACTAAATTAGATTAAAAAACCTACATGTTTCGAGAACAATGTTCTCTTCCTCAGGATTATTGTGTAGGAAGAGAACATTGTTCTCGAAACATGTAGATTTTTTAATCTAATAAAGTGGAGAAAACAAAGTAATTTGTGTTTTATTTTAATAATAATGTCACCACAAAGTTCAAGCCTTCATACAGAAGAAGAAAAAATATTCTTCGAACAGTTAAAGATAACTTACTTAATTTTATGTTTAAATTATAAGCAACATCTAAAACAATTATTGTATGAAAAATTGTTTGTTAAAATATAGGTATATTAATAAAAGCCGATTCTTTGGCACTGAAATGAAATCAATTAAAGCCAATGTAACTCATTGAAGAGTGGTATGATGCGGCATGTTTTATCTACACCTAGATACATATTCCTTGACGCCTGGTCGATACAAATTTTCGTATTGTTCTTAAGACAAACACATTACGATCATCTGCATATCCATCAGTGATTTGAAGATCGTGTGTACCACATGACAGTCGCACATATTCTCAACAATTAGCCCGCGTTCCGCCATCAGCTACAGACGAGCATAAACAAAAGACGCATCCCTTCGCGCCAATTCAAAATGGAGACTTCAATTGCTAAATAAACATGTAAATGACTAGCGAAACTCATCAGGATACAAGTGTTGTCCGTGCTCTGTAAAGGAGGGGGATGAATTGAAGGGTGGGTGGGCTCGAAGATAGAAGCCAAATTAACACTTGCTACCCCTATTCAAACAATAACACGCATCCGGGATGGTGTTTGCATTAAACACCTAGTGCTACAGGTCGCGCTGTTGGCCCGATCGGTCGAGTTTAATAATAATAAAGGTGTTTTGGGCTATTCTGCCGTGAGTTTGCTAGCATCCGATGCTCGGAGACATAGCAAACAACCCAGATGTGGTATAGTCAACAGTGTGGTTTATGTGTCGCAACAAGAAAGAAACACAATAAGAAAATACTATAAATTAAAGTCTTACTTCATTTTTAAAATAGAATTTGTCATCAAAAAACGTATGTGATCTACTTAAATACAACATAACTTAACTATCTATCGCAAAAAATACTCAAAAAAGCATATTTTTGTTTTTTTTATTTACATTACGATTTTTAATTACATTTTTATGTAATAAGCTAGACTCACAAAACATTTTTCTAAACGTTTCTCTGCAGGTACATCCACATAGTCGAATACATTATGTAATTTACACATAATTTAAATCATCTTAAAAAGTAAATCTTATGTCAATTAATAATTATTCTAAAGAAACAATAACAGAAATTAATAAAAATAAAATAGATGAATTAAACAAATCCACTTTTTTATTACCTCCTCTAACTCACTTAAATATAAACGTGATTTTCCATTTTATATTATTATTTACAGTGATTATTGATTGTAAAGTGTCTTAAATAATGAAATAGGAGGATTTGAAGGAAGATTCGATAAAAAAAGCAACTTTGGTGATTCGACTTGTTGGCAAAAATGAGTGGACAGTATCGTATGGGTAACGTGCGTTTCGGAACAGTATAATATATGTATAAACAACTCTGCAAAGCCTTTGGCATCGACATAAACTATGCTACTAATATCGATGCAGTAAAAATATATACGATAGGCAGTTTTGTTACTGAGGCATATTTTTCAGAATACATCTATTATAATCCATACTTGAAAAATGTTAATACTCCCCTATAAGTATTATTTTTGATTTAATAGAGAAAGTAATGAACGAATTTTAAGTATTATAAAACATTGTTTGTAGCGTGGTAGATAGAATATAGATAATATCGCTAAGATGGTTTGACCATGTGGAACTGATGGGCGTGGAAAATGTGCTGAAGGAAATGTATGAGGCGAGTGTGGAAGGCGGAAGAAACAGAGAGCGTTCACGGAAGATCTGGCATGACCATTATATTTTTGATTGGATTAGGTTAGGTTAGGTAATATTTTTTGTTCGAAATAATCTAAGTCGGCAAAAATCCTGTCCAGCATAATGAGTTTCCAGAAAGATCGGATCCGAAAGTCTATCCATAAAACTCGTGTCTGGAAAAATCACCGAACTGGCGAAAGTTGTGCGCCAGGTCAGAGGAGTACAGCGTTCTATCCTCTTAGTCCATTCCTCCAGCGAAACTGCTCGATAGTTATGGACTCCTCTTCTTTAAAAATATAAAGCACTTATCAGATTTCTGTTCACAGACCACATGACTACCTGTTCGTAAACCGTAATTCTGTTCGCAAACCGAGGCATTTTCTCTGAGAGGATTTTGTCTGTAATCAGAAGTTCCACCCTGTGTAGATGGACGGAATTAAAATTACCTCATTAAAAAATAGTTAATGTAACAAAGGTTTTTTATGTTTAAACGAAGATCATAATATCCTTATAAATCTGGAAACGTTCAACAATAAAACCCTTTTAACCCTCCCAATGGTATGACTTTGCATTTTCAGATAAAATGATGTACTTGAAGTGCCTCCGTAGGCAAAGGGGTATTATCTACGCAGAGGTCCTCCAGGGTGGGTACTAGTTGGTACTTAGGCGGTCCATGCTAACAGCGCTTCATTTGTCTGTTTTAAAGCTGTTTCATCTTTTGCATAAAAGGGTATTCAATCATGTTTAGCGGAGATCTACCGTGAAAAATGACTGCAAGGGATGATGATTTGCAGAAAAATATTTACCCTTTGCGTCATAGAATCTCCCTCAACCGACAAACAAGTCTTTTAAAACCTTTTCAAACGGAATGATAGAGTTTTTAATAAAACTGTATTTTACGGAATATTCAAAGCTATCTTACAAACCTAGTTTTGATGTATACGCAGTATAATGCGTAAAAATTTACTAATGAAGATAAAGATTATTACTATCTATCTATCTTGTACATCTGCGAATATTGCGAAATTAACACATTTATTTATTTTTTGATTATAGCGTTAACATATATTCTCGCCACATTCTTATATTTTGGCACACCACTTTAGCATCGGCTACATTCAGTCAAATTCTTAGGCACGCTCTACACTACGGTTGTTTGAGCTTCCCATCCCAATTATAATAATTTCGTTGTCTGTCCGTCCATCTTTTTTTTATAGTAATTTTTTTCTTAAGTATTTTTTTTTCATTTTTGTCATTTTTGATGGGTTACAGCTATCCTCCAATATTTGTTGCATCTGATCGTGCTAAGCCTTCGCGTACGCCCTCTGTTCCTGCTGTCATCAACACTCGCATCACATATTTTCTTAACCATCTTTTCCTCGCTCAAACGTTCCACATGACCAAACCATCTCAGCGATCCTTTTTTATTCTATCTACCACGCTGCACCCAACATTGCATTCACTACCCATTTGTTCATTGCTCACTCTATCCACCAAAGATTTTCCACACATGGACGCGTATTTCTACCACATTCTGTATACTTTCATTCCCTTTTTGCCAATTCCAAATAAACACGTCTATAAAAATCTTTATAAACTTTTATGACTTTGTATAAACCAGTTACTATTTTTAAAGTCATCTTCGTTTTATTTAACGAATAACCCATTACTTTTCATTACATACGCTCCCACCTAACAATTAAATTATTTACATATTTAATAAATGGAACAGTTATTGTGCGTCCGCCCTGATGTAGAACAGTGTCATCAAAACATTAAATAAAAAAAATTTTAGATTAACATATTACGTTGATATTATTTTATTTTTTACTATAAATAAAGCTAAAACTATGATGGGTCGAGTATGAGAAACGAGTGACATCTCCACTGGACTATGAATCCCACCGTAACTTAACGGCAACAATGATTGGGGCCACACAGCGGCCAACATTACATATATATAAAATCTATATATAAATAGTTTATACTTTATTGTGTTTGTGTGTGATAATACAATTACTTCATTCGTATGTATATGAAGGATTTTGCAAATAGGGGTGGAATTTTGTAGAATAAAGCCTCGTCACTTCGTTTGCAGTCAACTTCACAAAAGGTATGCAAATTTGATAATGCGGAGGTCCACTTAAGGGATGTCCAGTTTGTTTATTCTTAATTCAGTAACATCCCTTCACTTTACATTAAAGCGAAGGGCGAAGGATGTTTATAAGCAAATACTCGATTACTTGATAAAGTGCCTTGGATAACTAGACCGAAAATTTTTGAAGTTTTGGGGCAAATGCTTCACTTTACGAAATTTTATAATTAAATAATATTGCCAGATTTTTAAATGAGAACAAATTTTATTTTGGATCGCAATTTCAGAAAATACCAAAATCAAATAACTAGGTAACTATGATTATGATTAATTACGTTATTGGATGATTTAAGGGGGTTATTTTTATGTGGCTCCAATGTTTTCTTCAAATATACAAACATCCAAACATTAATAGAGACGATAGGTACAAATTATCAAGTATATTATGGCGGCCTGCTGTCGCTACTATGATTCCACCTTTAAAATATGACGCAGAAAATCCCGAAGACATCGTCAGTTCATGGTGCATCAATGGCATACTAACAACTAGCGCAGAACGAAGCAATAGACCTCCACGCAGTGCACACAATCTGCGACCGCGCAAAAAATAATCGGGACATCCTTGACCCCGGCGACCTCAAAGAATCCCTCGAATCTCAACACATCCATACATTTTTTTTTTCAACTAACTAACTAACCATCACGCCGTTTTTCCCCGCAGGGGTAGGCAGAGAGGATTGAACGCCACACTCTTCTATCCCGGCACACCACTTTTGCTTCGGCCACATTCATACATCTTGTCATACGCGTTCTACGGTTGTTGCGGCTTTTAACATGGCCATCCTCAAATACTTGTAGTACCTGATCGTGCCAGGTCTTTCGCGGACGCCCTCTATTCCTGTTGCCTTCAGCACTCGCCTCATATATTTTCTTAACCATTCTTTCCTCGTTCATATATTCCACCTGACCAAACCATCTCAGCACTCCTTTCTTTATTCTATCTACCACACCACAGCCAGCATTGCATTCACTTCTAATTGTTCATTCCTCACTCTATCGACCAAAGATTTTCCACACAAGTTTCCACTTAGTGACCGCATTTCTACCGCATTCAGTCTACTTTCATTCCTCTTTTGCCAATTCCAGGCTTCACTTCCGTACATAAGGGTTGGCACTAGAACGCCATTATATACCGCTAGTCTTGCTTCCTTTGACAGATTCTTATTGGCCATAATTGCATTTAGTGCACCATTAGCTTTGTTTCCCGCAGTCACTCTCCTTTCGATATCATTCTCAGCCTTGCCGTCTCTACTAAACATACTTCCCAAATACACAAACTAGTTTTTTTTCAAATTTTGTTAAATTATTGCATGAATTAATCGACGCTTACTACGAGTTTGCAACATGCAAAAAAATGCAATTGAAAGTATAATGCGAACGGTTGAACATCCCGCCATGCCCTGTTCCACTGCAGGGTAGATCATCCCGACCCAGAGAGGCCCTTCAGGAAACAATAGGTTTCCATTAGGTCGCAGGGCGAGCCCAGCCCAGAGCATTCCACACATATGCACAATCGTAAAAGCGATTGTCTCTTTAAATACTGAAGCCTTTCTGAGTGCAACTGCTTTTCTCTTTTTATATTTTATATTTCGACTTTCATCTCAGATTAAATTTATATTTTGATTGTGAGAAAGATTTTTGGATAATGTTTAGGTTTCAGTTGTTTATATGTATCAATATTATTATATATCAAGTGGTTTAACCCTTCGCACCACCCTAAAACTTATTAATAAAAAATATATTTTGATTATCGACATTGCGATGGTAACTTAACTTTTATACTCTTAAATTTACGCGAAATTTAAACCTATTCTCAGTATATTAAGATTGTTATAATAGTGATCGCTACCCCAAGACTCAAAAACATATGGGACGTAATAATTGCTTAAATTTCTACTGTAATATCAAGAGATTCGTTACATTTTAGCGAAAAATGACGAGAATGAAATGAGAAATGACAATAAATTAGAACGAAATTTTGGACATTACACGAAATTACGGACGAACAGACAGACAGACAGACAGACGGACAGACAACGAAATTATTCGACTATGTGTACAATGTTATAGAGTTAATAAGGGATAGGTTAATATCCTAAAATAATTTTAAAAAATAGGCATGAAGACATGATTGTTTGAAATCTCCAAACAATGAGAATACACCCCTTTATTTAAGTTTTCTTTAAAATTCGTTAGGATGCATGTTTAAAAAGAGTGTGGCGCTCCATCCTCTCTGCGTATCCCCGCGGGGAAGCGGCGTATTGTAAAAAGTTACACTCACGTAAATTGGTCCGACTTTAAAACATGTGTCTCGGTAAATATAGCGGGAATAAGTTAAGTTAAAATAAATAACAAGTGTAAGTTAATGATGTCAATGGATTGAGGACATATGTAGAATTTTTTTAGATTGCATTGTTATATAAACGATATAAAGTGGCGCGCTCAGTCAACTTCTGGACGTTGTGAACCTAGCTTGATCTGGACGAAACGAAATAAAGGTGAAACGCTCCGCTAGTACTACAGCGCCGGATAGACCGTACACAAACGATGGTATACGATTTCACGTTTTTGAAATGCTTAGTTTTGAAAAAAAAAATATGTAGGTAGTAGGTACCTTTCATGTTTTTTAATTGAAATTTTGAAAGTTTGTATTAATTAATATTAGTTACTTATTTATATAGTTATATTGAGTTTTAGTATGTGTTAATCATTCATTACACATGTCTAACCTCTCATCTGCGGAACGTATGTACGGGTATATGTATACACCTTTATAGGATTTAATATACTCATAATATATTATATTCTGTATATTTTCTTTTGGGATTTAATAAATAAATAAAAAACGTATTGTCTTATAATTGCCCACAAATGAAACGCCCTTAATGGGGTTGTATTAAGACACGGGCCGTTAAACAACAGAACAACGAGAGGTTTCACGCCAAAAGCACAAAGTTTAGCCACAGTTGACAAATTAGGCGTAATTGGTTCGATCATCGAGCCCATTACAGGGTGCCGCGAAATACTGACACAAATTAGAGTTGTGCGTGACTCGGTTCATTCCGGGATGGAACTAATTCCACCGGTCACGATAATTCACCCACATTATATTTGATCTAATGAACCACCCCGCGCACGATGAATGCAGGGGCGCTCAATATTTTAAGTTATTTAATCTACCGCGACAAATTGATATAATAAATAAAAAAATCAAAAGTAGACTTCCGAAGCGATTGTCGATTCGAGCGCCATCTACAATAGATTAACCAGAACCGTGTATCGTGGACGGCTTCAGTTGTAGGACATATCCTCATTTTAAAATATTTTATTTTATTTTGGGAACAAACAGTACAATGTAATAAAAACTTATATATCTAATAAAATGTTATTCAGTATAACCAGTGAAGTTTCCTCGAAACTGGTAAAACTAAGAGAGAAAAAATAGTAAGCCTATAAACCTATAAATAATAATTAAATATTTAAAAAGAAACCTCAAGAAGATTAACAAAAAGTAAGACAATTAGACAAAGAAATATAAAACAAACAATAAATTATTAAAATGGATAAAAAAAGGGTACATTGAAAATAGTATTATAAATTAAATGATAATAACATTTTATAAAATACCAATAGTGCAAAAAAAGGGGCAAACGAAAATGAAATAAAATAACACGTATCCGACTAGCTAGGATGAGATATGTATGTCGGGCAAGCAGCACTCTTGTCCTCTTCTTTTCCCTGGATTCATCCCAACTCACTATCATCGTCGACTGTTGGGATCAGCTCCCCTCGTCCTTAGGTTCTGGGTTCTTCTGCTCCAGGACAGATAACGTCACCCAGTCACCAGATAACCTCACTTAATGCATGCCTCTGCATTTGGCTATCCCTTTGCACCATCCATAAATTTTATGGTCTTCCTCTGGATATAATTCTGGAAAGATCTATGGAGATCGCCTGGTTAACAATGTGATCGGATGCTCTGTGATATGGCCGTACCAGCTCAATGGGCAAGCAACGACAGAACCATTAAAATAGTACATGAGGCTAAACCAACTGGGAAAAGATCGCTGGGCAGACCCATATAGCGCTTCACGGACAATTTACTGGCTGATCTGGAGAAACTAGGGGAAAAAATGGATGGGAGCAGAAGGCAATGAATAAGAGGAAATTGGAAAGGCATCATCGACGTTATACGACCATTAGAAATAAGTAAGTAAGGAATAATAAAAACCTCTTAAACAAGTACAACAAACGGAACATTCTCAATTTACCCATTTCTCCAACGACGAATCGAATCACTCCACTAATATCAATTCTGGTTCGGCTGCTCTGTTTCCGTGCTCTTCGTGCAAAATCTCTTCGGTGGACTCCCTGGCGGTCGGCGCCCCTCTGTAATCGTCTCTGACTGCCTCTGGAAGTCTTGTCTGGTCCATTCTCTCGACATGGTCCCTACAGAAACGCTTTCTCTGCCTGATCCATCGTACATGTTAGTACAAAATCCTTTACTAAATGTTATTGTTAGCGCCACTTAGAACAAACAAAAAATATAGGTATACCTATGGATCCTTCCAATTATGATTTATCCAATTCCGTCAGTTACCTACTAAGTACTTTTGCCTACCCGCCTGCTAGAGCAAGAAATATATACAAAAATTATTCTTCTAGTGCGTCGCATACGTCTGTCAAAAAAAAATCGCATCGTATAATATCTAAATAAATCGAAACCCGCTACGTAATATATCGAATATTTATAATTCACATTACAATTACCACATTAACTAACATTAACTTAACAAAAACGAAACGCGAGTCCCAAGATATTTTTTATCGAATTAAATACCTCGCCGCGTGTGAACCATATCTAAATTTGCTCATATTTTTATATATTTATAAAATTATTTAAAAGGTAAACAAAAATGTTTACAACACCTGCCTATGCACTTTTATTCTAAAGACAACCTAAAATTTTGTCCATTTCAATCCCAATGATATGAAAAAAAAACTTTAAGGGGAAAAAATCAGGTTGAGGATGGGGCAATTTTCGGGTCGAAAACGTTTTGGGACTTGTTCCTAAGTCGCAGGAGTAAATTAAAGAATTTTAATACTTAGGGCGTTCTCCGATAAGGCACATTTTTATTTGATTTATTTAACGAAAATAGAGGCTTATGGGCGTTCTCGAGTTTCGGGTTTATAAGTGCTCAAGTTTTTGAATTAAGAACATAATCCATATGGTAAAAGTTTAATGCCCTCTTCCAATAGAGTTACGGGTCTAATAGGTAGTTGTGGATTTAATAAGCGGGTGTGGTATGAATAATTTGGTAAAATTCTACAATCGCACGTCAAACCATTAATTTGATGTCTAAAATTGAAACTAAAATATTAGGTATGCTGGTAAATGCTGATACGAACAATATTGAAAAGATAAGAGTGTGAATGTTATAAATAGTCGCCCGGCGCGCTGCTATGTTGATAACGCAACAAGAAAATACTTATGTCTCGCTCGCGCGCAAATATACTTACCAGCGCAAAATAAACTACTCAAAAATGTTTTTTATTATTAATATGTCAAGTATAAAATATTCTAATAAAATAATAACACTTTTCCTACTTATATTTCTAACATAGGTAGGTGTATGATTGTAAATTGTGTTTATAGATAAATTATTTAACATTTATGGTTATTCATTTTTATAGAGTGTACGAGTATAATAATTGAGATTAAATGTAGTTTTTTTTTTAAGTTTTTTTTACACTCACTCCACACGCCTTAAATAAATAGTTTGAAAATAAAAATTGAAAAAAGAATAGCTGAAATTAAAACATCCGTATATATTTAAAATCGTTCTCAAGATATTTACGGTCAGGATTTTGATATATAAATATTTTTTTTATTCTAAAATTTAAGTTTCGCAAATTTTATTTCTTTCATCAGTAACATTAATTTTTGGTATGTGTGTATTATATTTTCATTACTTTGTAACGAATTTTTACATGTGAAATAAATGATTCAGGAAATGATCATTGAATTTGGAAATGGTGTACCTGTTTGAATTTAAGTGGAGCACATATTACTATAATGCATTACATATCCTGTCTGATTCGCTTTGGGTTAGATGACTTGAAAAATATTATTATAATTATGTCAATTTTTTTTTACATGCTATTGTAGTGTGTAAAATATATAAATCAAACATTCATTTATTTTCAATAACCCAAAGTAAATACATATATCACTTTAAAAAATGCAAAAAATTAATCGCATTTATACAGTTGCTTTGAGTCATGTTGAGACATCTCGTCGGTCAAATGTCAGGATTTCAATCGTTATAGCAGAAAACTTGGTTTTAATTTTATATTTAGATGCTGAAATTATATGTATATGAACAAAGTACTTTTTTTTATTTATTTTTTTATTTTAAATTACCTCTTGCAAAACTGTAATTACAGTTTAAACGCAAGGATTTAATTATAATAAGTGTATGTACATTTTTTTACTAAATTGTATTTAATTTATGACATATTATATAATAAGCTACTATATTAAACTAATTTTGCTTTTCCTATCCACTTCACAATTCACTGTAGTATTTCTTTAATGTCTTTTTTATATTTTTTTGTCCCGTTACATTTTTTATTTTATCCGGTAGCTTGTTAAATAATTTTGAAATTACGCACTGTTTGGTTCTGTCTCCATAACAATTATTTGTTTTTTTTATTTCTAGTTTTTGATTCGTTATTTGTCTTGTCGTATATTCATGATGTATTGGTGTTTTGAAACTGTCCTTCTCGTATTCTTCCAGTGT
Organism: Agrypnia vestita; assembly: GCA_016648135.1. Classification (NCBI taxonomy): domain Eukaryota; kingdom Metazoa; phylum Arthropoda; class Insecta; order Trichoptera; family Phryganeidae; genus Agrypnia; species Agrypnia vestita. The sequence continues at coordinate 20,526 of JADDOH010003209.1, read as the reverse complement.
TATTTTATAGTAGAGTTGTTTTTGGATCGGTAAGATTTTACACATTTTGAATAGGTTTTCCGGTTGGTTCTTACATGCTTCTTTTTATTTTTTATTTGCTATAGTTTTAATAATTCTTAATTGTAGTTGTTTTACTTTTTCTAAGTTTGATGGAAATGTCAATCCGTAGCTGTTTAGGCCATAGTTTACAATTGAGTCTACTAAACTATAATATAAGCAATAACGTATGTGTCTTGGAATACAATGTTTGTGATGGAAGAATTTACCTAGTAGAGTTCTTAGCTTTTTACACGTGTCTTCTATGTGCTCTGTCCATTTGAAGTTTTTGTCCATTGTTAGTCCCAAGTATACATATTTATCTACTTTTTCCAAGCGTTCACAGCTGCAATCTTTGTGATTTTTAAATTATATTTAACTTCAAATTACATTTAACTTATATCGCTATACCAGAGCCGCATAAAATTATTAATAACTTGGAAGAATTGATATATGTACCTATATTGAAAAGTTGGAGTTACTGTATAAAATAAAAAGTAAATTATGCACGACCAACATTATCTTGTAACAGAATAACTACATAAACTAACGATACACAAGAGAGATATCATATGAGGGGTATAAAAGCAAAGGCAGCAATATCCACAAAATTAAAAAAATGTTTTGAATGCAGTCACTGAGGATTACTAATTTAAGATAACTGAATTCTAGATTGTACCTATACTACCGCTTATAAAAACATTATTCCTAAAAATTAAAGGGTATGTTTCCCACAAAATCTCGAATTCAGTACACTTTAAATTAGTAATCCTCGATGACTACATTAATTTTTTTTTTGAGATATTTCTGCCTTTCTTTTACCCCACATATTATAAGAACAGATATACCGAGAACAGAAGGAGAACGACATGGATTATTTTATACAGCCGTAGAGTTCTATGATGGTAATATGAAGAAGATAAATAATATTGGACTCTTCAATAAGAAACTGAAAGGACTTGTGTTGGAGAGAAGATAGTACGTAAATAATGGTTGTTTAGAAATTTGGTGTGTTTATTAAGTGATAAATTAACTATATATTGTTCTTCTATATTATGTTTATTAGTAGATATGTATAGTTTTTGAATTCCTTTTATACCAGCATGCTTTTGCTGCCTAAGACTTGCCATTTTTTCTTCTTGCTTTTATTTATATTTGTAACTAGCTGTTCGTACCCAGCGTTGCACGGGTTAAGGATTAAGTTGAAAATAAATTTGTGGGGAGAAACAAAGGTTTGATTCGAACGGTATAGATGTGCATCGAAAATATGTCAGGGGGAGGGAAAGGGGTATGAGAATAGGAGGGAAGTGTTGCCTGTGTTACCCGCCGAGTCCTAAAGAATAAATTTCCAAATTTTGAGTCCGATCGGTCAAACGGTACAGATTTGCATCGAAAATATGTCAGGGGTAGCGGAAGGGGTATGAGAATAGGGGTAAATGTTGCCTATGTTACCCGCCGGGTCCTAAAACATAAGTATGCAAAATTTGAATCGAATCGAACAAACGGTGTGGATTTGTATAGAGAATAGACAGACAGACAGACATTGAGTGTTATAGGTATAGATATGTAGATATTGAATATTTTTTTTCCCTTTCTTTAAATATATATGTGTGTGAAACTAATCGCTCTCTAAGGAAACTCTATAGAACCAATCTTGCCGTAACGAAAAAAAACATTTACATTTTAAAGTTAAAAAATATTCTTAGACATTACAGTGACGTAAATGACCGCAGTTAAATTTTGATATAAATAACAAACACATTCTTAAATAAGAAAAATCATCTTTATACCGTAAATATACTTACTGGATTAGCCCAACAGGAATCCTTCCAGCCAAAAACTATGCTCCATTATTTCAATATTTTTTGAGGCATCTTCTTTATTTTTGGGACGATTTATCAAAATCCTCCTTCATCGGGAATTCTAAAAAAATAGGAAAATGCATGTGAATAAAAAACGTGCGATGATGAAACCGACGATGCGGAAAGGAAGACAAATGATGGAAATCCATTACACATTGGTTGGGGTGGACCAGGGAAGAACTATAGGTGGTCGTAATCAAATAAGTCCCTGCGTATATTTGCAAGTGCATTTCTGGAAAAGGGTACAAAAATGATAAAATACGAAAACTCACAAAAAACACATTATTAATAATCTGTATACCTATAATCCTACACTTTTTGACCGATGTAAATCAAATTTTGCATTATTTCTTTTTGGGATCCTGCGTAAAATATAGATTATTTTTTTACCTGGCAACTTCACCCACACTCTACTAAAACCAGTTGCTCTTATTTTTTCTCAGTAAAACTCTAGGACCCTGAGGACAGCCAATCCACCCCCTAGTCCATGTTTACTTACATCATCATTTTAAGGTCCTGCGTACAATATGAATGCCTCTCGCACCTAAGTTGTTATAAATAATATATGTAAATCGTGTCCAGAAAACTAACATTGCTGTTTGAACTTTCTCGGTAGCTACACCAAAGTTACGGAATAAATTATCAAACAAACTCAGTCAAACAAAAAACCGTTCACCAATGCCACAATTGCATTATATAAAGTGATCACTTAAGCCACCTCATACACGTCATAGGCCCTGGGCCAGCCTATAAAGACTTTCCCATATAGTTTCGTCTTTGTGAGACTTCTACAATAGGCATGATGATAGATTTTGAAATAATCTTCTATAATGTAGGTAAACATCTACTATTACCGAAAATAACATTATTTTAGTAATAAACTGAGGTTTTACTTAAATACCTAATTGCATTTTCATCTACCTATTTTTAATTGCCTTGGTAAACATTGCATTGTGTCTATGACAACAGTTCAAAGGCACGGTGTACATGGGTACATAGGCGTGACGTCATTCGCTCTGATCGGTGTTTCATCTAAAATGGCGGATAACACAATTTCATACTTTTATTTTATTGAAAATCTTATTAATCTCAATGTGTTTATTAAAACTGGATCATTTTTTAGAATCCTTTCAAAATATTGTCGTCTCTAAAATCGCTTATTCTTTAATTCTTTAATACTGTAATCATACCTATGTATTTACCTTAATTAAAATTTATTATTGCTTTAGCGCGGGCATAACCCAGTGAGGTTGGTTATGAATAAACTGTCTATAATAATGTACATAATAAAAATAGGCACTTGGCTTAGTAATTATGATATGTGCCTATTTTTTCCCTTGACCAAAAAAGCATCCCTTATTTACGAATATTTTTTACCCTCTGACTCGGGATTTCGGCAGTTTTTGGCTTCTCCGTTTATATTATATTATTATCCCCCAAAAGCGTGTTTTGTTATAAAAAAAGTAAAGGCCCCTTTACATTTGTTATCTGTCAACGAGGGTGCCTTACCCTCGGCCTGCTTAGTGTTCGTTCACTTGTCGAGAACTCGGTAAAAAATATGCTTCATTTGATTACGGGTTCTTTGCCTGGTGCTGGTGGTGCTGGTCACACACAATTCGATTACTTTCATAATGTCCTCCGCGTAATGATTTGATTATGTTGGTAATGATAGCGCGATGTGACATTAAGCAGTTCTTGTGATTGTGTTGCAGTATTATGATAGGTTATTCGCGTGGGACATAAAAATAACCGGATTATTTAAATATCGCTATTCTCGTAAAAAAAAATCACCTTAAGGGCGCTTTATGCAACAATTGTGTAATGATCGGCGATAAATAAATGGCGTATCAATGACACTTTTGTCGATTATGTAATCAATTAATCCGTCATAATCAATTGATAAAATTGATGATTTTGTACGTTGGGTAACATTAAGACTAAAATTTATACGAGAAATTATCAAATTATTTAATGAGCTCACCAAAAAATGACGCTAGTTTCCTACGTAGTGATTTTTGTAGGCTGGGTAATGTTAATACTACAAAGTAAAAATTATATAATAAGAAAAAAAAGCACGCTTATGTAATAAAATTATGTAAATGTAATATTAAAAAGAAAAAAAGTATGGTATAAAATTGTTTTCCTTCATTCTCTAAATAAAAGCGTGATCGCTTTTTCTCCATCAACAACAGAATTATGTTATCTTTATCAATATGTGCGTAGTATACCATTTTTGGAAGACAGATTCATGAAGCTGCGTGGAGTTTAAATTTAAACGAAATAAATAAAAAAATATGTATCGTAAGTCCCCGCCTTTTATTAGGAGAGAAAAGCAAACAAAAATTTCCAAAAATTTCCGTAAAAATGCTCGTTTCCGAATTATGCTCTTCGTCGCTTCTACATCTCTTCCTGCAGCTGAAGTAGAAGCTAACCTAACATTTAGGTAGTCCGGGACACATATTACGTGACCTCTTGTACATTAATTAAGCAACACAATCTATATTCTATTCCTTTAGGAAAACAGGGACAATGCAGTTCACACAAAAGGGACTAATATACGATAATTTTGACGTTACAAATATATTCCACGCTGCCTCATTCAGAATATATCCATCTGAGAATTCGGTAGTCCAGCTTAAATATTATTGCAATATCAGTACGTAAACGAAAGCGATATCCTTTTGTCTTCTATAAAGTGCTGAAATTACCCAAAATGTTAAGAGCCCGAAGGTAAAATATTCAAAAATGATCTAATGTTACAATACTCGTCATACTAAGAATTTTTTTTATTTTGGAAGTATGTTTACTAGTGACAACAAGCTTGATAAGTATTTTATTTTATTTATTCATGGGAAACTAACAGTACATATAAAAATCAGATTACACATGATTATTGAATAGTATAGAGACCATCTTACAAGTCTTTATAGAATTAACATGTTATGTATTAATATATGGCAACAATAACTTGAGTTATAAAAAAAAAAATTTTAAAAAGTGAAATCTTTAAAATACGAACAAACTATGAAAGTCAAAGAATTAAAGGTAGAAGGGGAATAAGGAATGGATTGGAAAGGACAGATCTACTTAAAAGTAAAAAGGAGAAGTGAAAAGAAGAAAATGAAGTGCAAAAGATATCTGATCAATACATCTGCGGAGTAGCTTGTTGGTCTTGTGGTTAGGACTCTCGCCTCGTGATCCAAAGGTCGCAGGTTCGAATCTCACTCCAGACAAGCAAGTTAGTCCTATTTTCATAGCACAAGCGTTTAGCTTAATTTGAAAATAGTAAGAATATTGATGTGACCCGAATTCCGTGTTAGCATCTCTATTTTTTATAAAAAAAAATATTTAAAAAAAATATATATATATACATATACGAGGTCTGAAGAAAAGAAAAAAGATGAATTAAAGAAAGATACAAGATAAAAATTACATACACGAACAAACTGAAGTCCGAAGAAGATGGATTAAAAATAGGAAAAAAAATTATACTGTGTCCAAGAGTTTTAAATTCATGTATGCATGAAATAAACTAAATGGTTCTCTGAATGTAATTATCGCTAATAAAAATCTGTCACACGAAACCAGAATAGCGATGCATAATTGATTTCTAGTGCATAATACTGATTAGACAGTCGCATAAATAATAGTACACTCTTTACGAATAGCTCCAAACTGCAACAAAAACCTTCCACACTTCGACACTTGTTATTATTGTGTTCTGTTCTATAAACATAACAATCCTCTTGGGTGTACATTGTATTATTTGTTTGACCAGGTGTGCGTCACAGCTAACGATTGTACCTGATCCCTCAGGGTAACTTTCTTTTTGCAAACTAGTGATTTCGATGTTCACAACGGCAGGTATATTGTATTGTGATTTATTATTTCCTACTTGCATATGCGTCACCAAAGTTGAAATTTGGCAACAGTTTTTAAGAAAATGTAAACAAAATTAAACTACTTAATATCAACTAAAATATTCTACGAAACAACAAAGCAACTTAATGTCAATACCATGACAGTCATTGAAACTCTGAAATTATTCATATTCTATACTACACTCGAAAATATCAAAATTACCACATCATTACAGCAATTAATTAAACAATTTAGATTCTGCGGCTCATTATATAATCAGGAGAAGCATGTTCAGACAAAATCCAAGGAACTTTTTGTGTTCTAGAACTTCTCTATAAAAAATATTTAAATATCTCTTAACTTTAAGGCAGCGTTCGTTAAAAACGCATCGCTCGACCATTTTTTCGTCGACTTTCGTTGTAAAATAGGTTACCATGGAAAGCCCTTTTACTTTAACCGGATAATATATATCCTTTGTGCATCTTGATAGTCCATTATAAATATTGGTGAAAGAATTTTTGAAATCGGATGAGTAGTTTCGGAGATTATCTCCTACATCCAAACTTACAAACTTTACCTCTTTATGTATTAGTATAGATAATAGTATATCATGTATAAATTGGACATGCTTAATTGCAATATATATATTTTTACTTTATAAAAGGCACAAGACAAGTAACCAACTTAAATATGAAAACACATTTTTATTCGCTTTCCCAGGTTTTTTATAACGTCTAGTTATATTTGTTAGTATAGATTTTTAAAGTATTTTTATATGAACGTTCTAGAACACAATTAAAGGATTTCTTGGCGGAATTATTACATTAATTAAGATAAGTTATAGAAGTCTCACAGAGACGAAGTTATTTATATGAGAAATTTGTATGGAAGTTTTATATACGATGGCAACCAGTAGGAGCTGGTAATGTATCAATCTACTCGAATATAAGTAATTATTCTCTTTCATGAGAAGGACTATATAGATGTTCATACACGTTTCTCACTTCGTCTTTGTGAGACTTTTATAATTTATCTTAATTTAAATAACTGTTGTAGAAAACGTTTTTGTAACTAAATATAATGTTATATTTAGTTACAAAAACATTTTGTTATATAAAACAGTTGTGTAAGCCAAACAAAAAGTACGTGTTCACCAGCATTGTTATATTAATTAATAATTTCCTTAAGAATATAAAATGAAATATAAATTATAAATTCGGTAAACGTACACTCGCGCAAAAAGTAGATATAAATTTTAAACCCCTACATAACTGCCAGTTCTTCAGTTATAAACGTTTTAGTTGTCTGTTTTTAAAGTGTTGCCTTATAATGTAATCAATGCTCTAAATTAATTTACCACTGAAAAAGTAAACAGTAATAATTACCTACTTATAATTTCACACTCATTACTGGTAGTAACCTATTATGTTTATTTCTTTATCACCTTTATCTTATCAGTCTTACCACTGTTATATTTATATCGGTTACATCTATACTCGGATGTTACTTTCACTTAATTCTTTGTGAATGACTATCTTAAATATGTACTTTGCCTTGCGCAATACAGAATGCTTAGGTGAGGTAAAAGTGGTTCAATGTCAATTCGTGATTAAAAACGTAAATGTAATAGATAGACAGATAGATTAAGATTATAGATAGATTTATTTCACATTTATAGGAGACAACATCTTATAGTGTTTACAAAAATATATAACCACGTTTCATTGTTGCTGAGGGTCTTGGCAGCAAAGTAAACACTACATTAATTTAACGCCCTGCCTGCTACACTAGTATTTTACTGTATTATAGCAGATAGTGCTCTTCCAGTAGATACAGTATATGTGGAAGAATATTTATTATTTATATAAAGCTGTTATTATGTGAATAAATCCTAGTGCCAATAAAAAATAAGTAATAACAATAATAATAAATCATTAAAAATTTTAATAATGGTGTTAATTCTGTATTATAGACATTAAAAAATGATGTAAATTGGATAGTAAATAAAAAAATATATATAAAATAGTTAAAAGGCTTAAAATAAAATATAATATAATAAATATAATAATAAAATATAATAATCCACAAAATAGTAAACAACAAACTAGACTCGCCCTCAATCGAGAGTATTGATATACCTGCCCGGTCTCTGAGATCCCAAACACTATTCCACACAAAGGTCTACAACACCAACGTAGGTTATTTAATGCTAAACCAGTACAACGAGGTCACGTCATGTAACCCCAACATCGACATATTTCACATGACACAACCTCAGTTTAAGAGAGAAATTATATCGATCCTGACCTAAAATAGTTTGAGCGCGTAAGACGGATTCTTCGGAAATCAACCTAAACAAAAATTTTATAGCCACAAAGCGCGGGTACACATTTTCTGACTTAGTTGACCTAGGAGCATACATGCCTATTATGTCGTGCGGAGAATGTGAACTTCGTTCATCTTGTAATCACTTACTGTATAATGTATTAATGTATTATCGTAAATTGTAACTGTACTAATCACCTTGTCCTAAATGACTATCCACTAGGGTCATTCTGACCTGTCAATAGTATTTAAATTAAAAAATTAAAAAATTAAAATAAAATAAAATAAAAATAAAAATATATGTTCATAAAGGTACGAGTATTTTAAAAATTTTGGTTAAATCTTGGCTTTTAAAAAGCTTTTGCGTATGCTTTCTTCCCTTTTCATGGTCATTTGATTGTGGTCGACCAATAGATGCGAAATTTGAATTATTCAAGTGTAGAGAACAACTTTTTTGTTTGTATGTAGTGCACGCCCCTTATGTATTTGACGTTCTTTTTGGTCTAGTGGTTAAGCTACTTGACCAGTGATCCAGGTTCGAGGCTCATTCCAGAGGAACAACTTAGTCCTATTTTTTATGGCACAGGTGTTTAATTTCATTTAATAAAAATATTAATAATATTGATGCAACACTTATTCCTTGCACCTACTTTTTTTTTGTAAATTAGATTATTTGGCTTTACATGTCAGTTTAGATAGAAGCGTAACCTTGGCTTTATATAAATTATATAATATAAATTAAACGTTCCAATACAACAAAACTAAAACATAAATTGTTTTATCTTCGTGTCGGATATAACGCGTTTCATTATTTTATTTTTGCAGCGTTACAATTTCAGCCACTGCTTAATTTCGCGTGAAGATGACTCATAGTGTCTACCTGACCCAACCCAAGAAAAAATGTAACTCCCAGCATTTATTACAACACCGACTTTAAAATTAACCGATCCATCAATGAATCACAATCATTACTATCGAATCGCATTAAATTATTCTGATTGAAATTGCCTTTTCTACTTGTGACTCTTTTACAAGTAAGTAATTTTCAGAACTGAGCCATAATCAAAAGAAAAAGGATCGCCTATATTTTCGTCTGTCCACTTCGTATTTACGATGAACAGGTGTTCAGTTCAGTAAGGCGTTGTGTAAAAAGAGAGATTTTAATATTATTTTAAGATGCATTTGTTTATGGTTTATTTTACACGGTGGTCTATTTTGCTATACAGTTCACATACGGTTTTCCCACGAAGAGACGACAGGTTTGCGAGATCCAAACCTTTTTTTTTGTATCAAGGATCAAGGATATTGATTTTTCCATTTATCGTTTTAACGCTTTATGCAATTTTTCAGTACAATTCAACATCTATAATCGCTGGAATTGCAAAACCACTACCAATTGTGAAATACCTTAAAAATTGACATCTAAAAATAAATTTACTGCACTCAGCGCCTTATTCTTAAAATAGCAAGATTGTTATAATGGTGATTGTTACCAAAATACTAAAAAATATAAGACATCTGTCAAAGGTGAATCATTTTGATGAACGTGCATGAGAAGATGTAAAAATGCGGCCAAAACAAAGTGGTGTGCCAAGATAGAAGAATGTTTATTTTTAGCGAAATTTAAAATAAATTAAATTTTAATAAATATTATTATTAAGTTCTACGGGTTAAGTATTTTTATGTGTTACAGCTGTTTCGGCTTGTAAGGCCATTATCAAACAGTGGATATACCACGTACAAACGACTTATTTATACAATTTTAAGTTACCCCTTCCCCTTTAGAGTAATTAGATATTTGTGGTGAAGCCCTGTAGTAATGTACGTTTTTTCCCGGGCACTTAACTTACTTAATAATAATATTTATTAAAATTTAATTTATTTTAAATTTCGCTAAAAATAAATATGGAGTTCTACAAATTAAACACAAAAACCATAAATAGAAGAATGTGGCGTACTACCCTATCCCTACGGGACATGGCATAAATTATAGTACAACGTCTTTAAAATGAAATGTGGAACATGATCTAACGTAATTATAAAACAGAATCTTTAAAATACGTAGCAAGGAGTTTATAATAACTCTTTGATGCCAAGTAAAAAGGTGATGTGGTGAAGGGTACAAGATGGCCTCCCAGAGTTCTGAAATGGAGACCTTGGGAAAATAAAAAAGGCATCGGTAGACCTCAAAAGAGATGGGCCGATGATATTGTCGCTGTGGGGGGAAAGAAATGGCTACAATTAGCCAATAACAGGGAAGAATGGAAAAATAAGGAAGAGGCCTATATCCAGCAGTGGAAAGACGAAGGCTGTTGAAGAAGAAGAAGAAGAAAAAGGTGATTGGAAAAAATTACAACACGGAGAGTTAACGTTTGGTCAGTTTACGTTCGGTCATATTTTAGGCAAAGAGGTTATCTTAAACTCTTTGTAATTTACTGTACCTGCATAATCTTTATCTACCTAACTCCTTTGTGGTGTCCTACAAGATTTAGCAATGTTTTGAAATAATGGTTTTACATTGGTGTTAGTATCCGTCGGTCAATCATTAGTGCTCAAGTGGCGAGCTTCGAAAACAAAAGCAAAAAAAAACTATCGCTCGGCGAATTTGGTCAGAAACACGGCAGTAAATGACGCTCCAAGGTCCGTTTTCCCTTGCAGCTAATTATCGGCTGTAAACACAAACCCCTCCGGGAAAGATTGCAGGTCAAGACTTGCATCGTCGTAAGCTGATAAGGGACACGACGTAACGATATTACCGTAAGTCTGCGCGTGACTGCAGGCGAATGTGCACTCTACGACTATTCGCGTAAGGTGTAATAATTCCGTTGCGCGAAGTGGTTTAAAGGTGTAGTAGATATTTAATATCCTAAACAGATTTTCTTTACCCAGGACAAGTAAGTAAACAAAAGATATTGTTCTTTATTTGGGACGAAATTTTGTAAGAGGAGCTCGCAAAAAATGGTTTTTGAAAATGAGTTATTGAAAAGATGACATTATGGAAAGTAGTAAAATTGAACCCTTAGAGTATATACAATCCATAGAGGGATAACTAAACATTTTACCAAACCCGTACGCGTGGTAACATAAAGCTTACTCAGTTTTAACAATATAGTAACACATAAGACAAAAAGGGACAAAAAAGATCACCCGGTCGGGTACGTCTTTAATTGCTTTGTAAGGGTTCTCTTTGCCCGAGTTTCAAAACTCGGGCAGAGAACGGCAGAGCTGACAGATTTGTTATCCGTATTTTCGATAAATTATTGTGTGTTTACGTGCAAATATTACAAAAAATTGATATGCCTTCTTGTGCAATGAAGGGGTGTTCCAATAGGACTGGAAACGGGAAGAAACATATCAGTTATCACAGGTATTTTATCCAAAATATGAAAATTTTACATGTATACGTTTTATTTCATAATTTTAACAACAAACCAACTGCAAACATTTACTTTTGTTTAAAAAATCCTAGAACGTTTATTTTTGATTGATTTTATTACACAAATAATTCGGAGAATGCTATTTTGAAGATGTTTTTGATGACTTAAATCAAAATATGTCTATGAATGTTCAATCAACACGAACTGTAAAATTATTTACTTAGATAGCCGACATTTTAAAATATATCCGTCTCTTTTTTTCTCCTTTAAAAATTCTGAATTTTTAGGAGTAAGAAAGAGAAGGCACTACATTGTATGGATCTAACTAAGCTCAATGTGGTATTTTTATGACAAAGCATATTGGACCGACAGGGCTGTGCTTAAAATTTTAGAATACAAATTATTTATTATTTATTATTTAAAGTATTCGGATTGGGATATCATTTTTTGTAGGTTCCCAAAAAATGAAGTAAGAAAAAGTGAATGGATCCATGCTGTGGGAAGGATTAATTGGAATCCCGGAAGTCACAGTTGTGTTTGCTCAGATCACTTCTTGAATGTACATTTTGACAGAAGGAAAGAAAACAAATTAGTTCGAATAAAAAAATTTGCCGTTCCTAGGAATTATTCAAGAACAGAACTGGCTTTTGATAGAGTAAGTACCTATAGTGTTCATTCTTTATTCGTTTTTCGTTACATAAAAAATTTCTTAAATCGCCAATTTATACGGGATTTATAAAATTAGTTATGTGCATTCTGAAACTCCTAGTATATGAAGTAGTATATTTTCGTCCGGTATAAATATACATTGCCCTATAAAATACACCCAAAAAAAATGTAATTAATTGCAAAATGTTTTTATTTCTTTGTTATAAAGATATAAGAAATAAGAAAAACATAAAAAAACTAAAAATTTTCGATTTATGGGTTATTATAGCATACGTAGGAGCCATCGATATTATGTTTTACCTAAAATCGTTAGGTATATTAATTTTTCATAAACTTTAAATTTAATCGATATTATTACATTCAGTCTACAAATTCGACAGTAAACATGGGAGAGTTGCTTAAAGTGATCCCTTCATGTAATGCAGTCGTTGGCCATGTATGTTTTGATAGTACGTTTTACCTAAAATCGTTGTATTAATTTTTTGAAAACTTTAAATTTAATCGATATTATTACTTTCAGTCTACAAATTCGACAGAAAACATGGGAGAGTTGCTAGAAGTGATCCCTTCATGTATCCCTTATTTAGCGATTCTGTAGCGGATGCCATAGAATTTTGTGCTAAAAACCTAAAGCTGCCACAATTTTCTAACAGTGAACCAACAATTTTTTTCATAAGGTGTATAAACAAACTATTTGATATATTCAATTCCCGTAATATTTCAGCACCTGAATGGAAAAGGCCTGTATTCTCGGGGAATCATTTAAAGTTTTCTGCGTACCTGAGTAATGTTAGCGTATATTTATCTGATTTAAAATTACCAAATGGAGTAAAAGTTATTCAGTCTAATAAAAAAATGGGGTTTTTGGGTTTTCGAGTTTGCATAGAAAGTTTACAATTATTAGTTAAGACGTATTTAATGTCAGAGTCCCCAGTGTTAAAATATCTAACGATGTACAAATTTAATCAAGACCATATCGAATTATTTTTCGGAGCTATACGCTCACATGGTGGTTATAATAACAACCCAACCGTTAGCCAATTTAAGTCCGCGTACAAGAAATTACTTATACGCGCAGAAATCAAAGATAATGTAAATGGAAACTGCATACCTTTAGATCAAATTAGTATATTAAACTGTAATTCAAATAATTCTGTCAACATTATAAACTGTTCCTCCTCCAAATTAAAATTATTACGTGATGACGAATTGAGTTTCGAAAATACTTTGCCTTTCGACGATATTCCTGAATCAATATATATGTGCAGTCAGTATGTGGAGAGTTGTATAATTTATATTTGTGGTTTTGTTGTCAGGCATCTAAATAAAAAAATTAAATGTGAGAATTGTCTTTCTGCCCTTATTGGCTTTAAGACAACTTTGCGAAATTCATTAATTGCACAAAAAGATAGAGGGGGGTTAGTATATCCATCAGATGACGTTATTTTAATTTGCACACATAGTGAACGCGTTTTTAGAGAAGCTCTTAACCGTAGTGGAGGAAAAAGAATGAATCCTCACTTTTCATTAGAATATTTAGTCAACAGGGTCTTAAAAATATTCCTAACTGTAGATTGTTTTAATATATTACTTTCTCACATGCTAGACCAGTCACCGCTGGAGAACCATACTGTTCACCTAATTAAGGCAGTTGCTTCTAAATATTTAGATGTCAGGCTACACTTTCTGATCAAATCAGCGGTACAACCTACCGTCAGAGTGAGACAACATTTCAACAGATTAATTATCTTCCAAAATCAATAGCGTACTATATTAAAATTTTATATTTATTATTAATTCCATTAATGTACTTCATCATATTGTTTTTTCAAACAATGTATTTTATGTGTATATACAAACAATGTATATTATGTAAATAACGTAATTTTCTAAATATTTGTACAAATGCAGATATCTAAATGTTTATGTTTGATATGGTATAAATAATCCTCGATTATAATTATTATTATTGCAGTACCTTATATAATTATTGTTGTGGTGATATTTAAAATTGTAATAAAATAAATTAAAATAAATAAATTTACCCACATATAAAAGGCATTATCATTTATTGCTACTTTATTGTAAGAGAATTCACAGAGAATCGTTCATTTGTGGTAGCCCTGTTTTAGCAACAAATTACAAACACGTGTTAAAAACGAATTGTCCAGTCTCACCGAATGACCACGCCTCTTTTAACAAAATTCTTACAAGTTTCGAAATAATATGGTCTCTATGGATTGTATATACTCTAAGATTGAACCTCTCTGCAGTTTACGGATTAAGTTGGTGTCAGGTGTCAACAACAATAGAATGTGCATTGCCTTTTTCTCTAAACTTTAGACGTATAATGATAATTTTTAGGTTATAAATCTAATTAAATCATGAAATAAACACAAGACTAGGACCGCATTTTCGTAACGAACAATTTTTTTTTTACAAAATGAGATTCCGAGCGAATTACACCTATTTTTCCATAAAAAAATTTTCCAAAAAAAATTTAAAAAAATAATTGGTACCTACTGTGAGTAAACTGTGATCAATTGATGATAGGTATTATTATATATTATATTATTATTTAAGCACAACTAAGTAATGTAATGTTAAATATTTATAGTGTAATGTATCCTTGCGTATAAACTACTAATATAGTTTTGCAAGATGCCTGTAATAATAATAATAAAAAAAACATATTTTAGGTAATCCAAAAAATATTTTAAAATAGAAATGACAAGTGGAAAAACCAATTATTTAAAAATAATATTTTAGATATTTGTAAAAAATATTTTAAAATACAAATTATTAATGGTAACCATTTATGGAAAAATTGTATTTTGGATAATCCTAAAAAAATGTGAATCGAAGCCAGGAATTGGCAAAATATAAAAAAAATGTAACACATCTGTCAACAAAAGTTGACTGAATGCGATGGAAATACGGTCACATGCTAAGGTGCATGTATGTATATGGATAATCTTTGGTCGACAAATTAGAAGTGAATGCAATGCTGGCTGTAGCGTGATAAGAAGTAGATAGAATACAGAAAGCATCGCTGAGATGGTTTGATAATGTGGAACGTATGAGAGAGGAAAGGATGGTTAAAAATAAATGGGACGAGTATTGAAGGCAGCAGGAATAGAGGGCATCCATGAAAGACCTGGTGCGATAAGATATTACAAACATTAGAGGATGACCGTGTTACAGACCTCGCAATCGTATAGCATGCATTAGAAGATGTATTAATGTAGGCGAAGCAAAATTGGTGTGCCAAGATAAAAAAATATATAGCGTTCTATCCTCTCTGCCTACCCCTGCGGGGAAATAGCGTGATGGTTAGTTAAGACAACAGCCTATTTCTAGTTATTCTCCACTATTTGTAGTATTTGATCGTGCCAGGTCTTAATTCCTGCTGGATTCAACACTCGCCTCAAATTTCTTCTTAACCATCCTTTCCTCGCTCATACGTTCCACATGACCAAACCATTTTAGCAATCCTTTTTTCATTTATATATCACACTACAGTCAACATTAAATTCACTTCTAATTTGTTCATTCCTTACTCTATTCATCAAAGATTGTTCACACAAGCGCCTTAGTGACCGCATTTCCAACACATTCAGTCTATTTTCATTTTTTTTTCCAATTCCAGGTTTCACTTCCATGTACCTGCATTGGTACTAGAACGCTATTATGTACCGCCAGCTATAATAAATTTAAATTATTAAAAAAAGCTAAAAAGAGCTATGAACCGTGAAGAACAATTGCTTAAAATTATTGCGACCCCACTTATTTTTCGTTTTTAAAGCCTGAAGTTTCCTTCCCTTAGAGTACATTTAAAAATTCAAAACAAAATAACAAAAAAAAATGCTAAGTGAATCCACAAGCAAGAACACAAAAAAAAATCTTGAAAACCTAGACTATTTGTCTAAATCGAAACCTTCACGCCAATTATTACAGACGGTGTACTATTCTCTTCGTCCTGACACAAAGGACTTTTTTCAAAAATCACAGCCATTACCAGACTCACACGTGCAGTTTTGAGGCAATAAATCAGATGATTGTCCCTTTCATGCTGCTCACCAAAAGGGACTGGGTAAGGGCAAAAAAAGGTTGCGAAGATGTAACCCAAAATGTAAATAGGCACCTTCCAGACCCGACCGAACAGACATCCATTTTGATATAAAATAATGATTTTTATAAATAAGTCTTAGCTTTTATAATAACACACCACGTTAAGGCTTTGACTACACCCCTGATAATTAACGAATATATTTATTTCATGGAATTTCGAAATCAACCATAATCCAAATGCTTTAATTTCAAAAGCAACCTAACTCCATTGCCTTGGTTTCAAAATGTACTTAAATCAATTGAAAATGTTAAAATAACTCACAAAATATACAAATTTTATTTCTGTCCATCCATCTGTCTGTCTGTCTGTCCCCGTAACTTCGTGTAATGTATGATAATTTTGTTCGAATTCACAGCTAAAAAAACAAATTAAACGGTCGGAGATGGAGCTTAAACCCCGCAAACCTGAAGGCGACAACGATAGCGATGTTGCTTTCGCCGAGCCTGCATTTCCCGTCAAAAATAAAGTACATATAGGACTTAGCAAAGACGCGAAACATTTCATGTTCCGCCCAATCGCCAGGGTTTAGAATAGTACCTTCAACTGCCGACGGGGGAAATGTTAAAATATATGTAAAATAAGTCGTTATTACTATTTCATGGATGTCGGCTGTATGTAAGTAAATACTTATTTTAAAAAATCATTTAATTAACAGGGTTACAGTTAGTTATAAATGAGATTTAAAAGAATTGTCTTTGTTTACCAAAAACATTTTTTGTAGGCGTTAGGTAGGTTTGAATGCAGTGGAGATGAGATCCCTTAAACGTATGCGGGGCAAATCCATGTATGATAGAGTAAAGAATGAAGATATTAGGAATGAATGTAAAGCTGATCGTAGCATAATACATAGAATAATAATAGGGTCGCTCAGGTGGTTTGGGCATGTTGAGCGAAAGAACGAGGAAAGAATGGTAAGAAAGATACATAATGCAAGTGTTGACGGCGCCAGAAAGAGAGGGCGACCACGGAAGACGTGGCATGACCAGATTAACCAGATACCTGTTAGAAGCCTGGATAAGAAGCGTGGATAAGAAGCGTGGAAGAGCTATTCCGCACTGCCCTGTACAGGGAAACTTTCTCCCAGATGATCGCCGACGTCGGGGGGACCCGACAGGGCACATGAAGAAGAAGAAGAAGCCTGAACAACCGTCGAGCTTGCATGCGAAGATGTATGAATGTAGACGAAGCGAAAGTTGGTTAAGACAGAAGAGTATGGCGCTCTCTCTGCCTATCCCCAATGAGAAACGGCGTGATGTTTGTTATTTAGGTAGGTTTTGATATGCAACTACCCATTTGTGTGATTTGATACCCGCAATAAAATTAATACGTCAAAACTTTCATGAAGAAGTTGGGTTTATTTTGTGATTTGATACCCGCAATAAAATTAATATGCCAAAACTTTCATGAAGAAGTTGGGTTTGTTTTGTGATTATAAAATTATAATGCCCGCAATAAAATTATAATGCCAAAACTTTCATGAAGAAGTTGGGTTTGTTTTGTGATTATAAAATTATAATGCCCGCAATAAAATTATAATGCCAAAACTTTCATGAAGAAGTTGGGTTTGTTTTGTGATTATAAAATTATAATGCCCGCAATAAAATTATAACGCCAAAACTTTCATGAAGAAGTTGGGTTTGTTTTGTGATTATAAAATTATAATGCCCGCAATAAAATTATAATGCCAAAACTTTCATGAAGAAGTTGGGTTTGTTTTGTGATTTGATACCCGCAATAAAATTAATATGCCAAAACTTTCACGAAGTAGATGGGTTTGTTTACATTTTGAAATGCCGACGGCTCTGCCTGGAAACGCACGACCAAAACACTGTGCGTCATCGCTCCTTGGATGGGATGAGATGGACCATTTCTTGGAAACTGGTCTCGACTTCTCGGATCTTGGTGTGCACCTGTTTTATGGTGGTGCATCTATCTACCTGTCTCCTTAGGTGCGTTACCCCTACCTGGTCCCTCGGCCGCCGTATTCCTGTTCCTCTTCACACACTCGGCAGGTAGGAAGTCGCCGTGGTGATAGTGCCGATAATAGCGGGTATCAGCTTCATTCGGCTTGCCACGGTCGCAAAGATCTTAAAACCAAAATAAGAAAAATTATTTATTTATTTATTTATTTACGCCTAAGGGGCTTTTACGAGTAATGGTATGAAAGTACAATAGACGTAACAAAATAGTGTGGTTGATAGTTAACATGCTTTATTATTGATAGATTTGGCGTTAACGTTGTAGATGTTATTCATGATGATAATTAAATTAAGTGAAAAATATAAAATATTCTAGTGCTCTCGAAACTTAACATTTTAATAATAATAAAATCCTTTACAGTGGAGATGAGATGAAAAATGGTCGCTCAGATGGTTTGAGCATGTTGAGCGAATGAATGAGGAAAGAATGGTAAGAAAGATATATAATGCAAGTGTTGATGGCGCCAGAAAGAGAGGGTGACCGCAGAAGACGTGGCATGACCAGATCAACCAGATACTGGAAGATGGTCCCGTTAGAAGCCTCAGCAACCGCCGAGCTTGCATGCGAAGATGTATGAATGTGGATGAGGCGAGAGTTGTATGTCAGGACAGAAGAGTGTGGCGCTCTATCCTCTCTGCCTACCCCCACGGGGAAAAGGCGTGATGGTACGTAAGTAAGTAAATCCTTTTCAATTTTTTTAAAAATTTTTTATAAGTGAAAAATATTTTTAAAAAATGCAAAAAAATGCTTTGATATTGCATTTCTCCGTAACTATTGATATTCGGTCATGATTGCTTGAAAATTTTCGACTCAGTATCACCGCAGGAATCCACTTACGGAAGTTTTTGCTCCTAGCTATGAGACATCCTGTATATGTATGTACATTTCGAACATAAATTTTAGGTCATCCGTCTAGAATAACAATCAATCCAAAAAAAAATCAGGACACGCTTTCTTAAGCTCGCATCGGATCGACACTATATTTGTGATAATCTCTCGAACCGGGGCTGTATTTGCGAGAATTCCGCGAACCGGAACGACGTACGAACATCCCTCACTAACCTGCTCCCCCGCCCCTCTCCCGCCGTTGCGTGTAGCCGGAAGAGTTTGCGAATCGTGTCTGTGTTTTGAGAACGGTTCCGTAAACCCGGCTTTATGGCACATAATGATGTGTTGTATTGAGGAAAATTCTCAAAAAAATATACCACGAGGTGGTACGGTTACATTGTTATTACGGTATAATTTAAAGTTTTCAAACGGCATGAGTCAATTTTAATATTGTGTAATTTGAATTCAAAGTCATCTTGAAGAAAATGCACACGAATGCCTAAAATATGCGTGTTATTTAAAGAGTTTACTGTTTTTTATTTATTCAATTTTCCTTGTTATTTCCAATATTAATTATCATTTAACTTAATATAATTAATATTATAATATAATAATAAGTAATATAGACAATCAAAATATAAATCATATATGGAAAATGAATAATAATGAAGTACCTACTTAACATGAATATAAATTTAAAATTAATATTCATTTTCCATATATATTTTTTATATCTTGACTGTCTATACTTCGATGTTTGATTTTAATTTTTTAGTATACAATTGTATTCTGACGAAGGTGCCATGGGCTCTGATATATTTTGATATTTTTCAATACAAAAAAAAGTGGTGAAAACATAATTTATTTTTATTAATTACATTATCACAACAAAATTATTTACCTATTTTTGAAGAAGTTAACATTTACATTTACCTATTCAGACAGTATAATTGTTAAACCATTACCTGTATTGACTGTATTGATTATACATGTAATTTCCCAAATAAATTTGTTTATAAACTCACCAAATTTTTTTATATTTATCAGTTGATAATGGCATACTCTGAAAACGATCTTTCTGGGTTTTGATAATAAAAATATTGAACTGAACTCTTAAAATCGTGTATTGATTTTTAAATTTTTTTAAATAAAAAATGGTGTTCTTTACAATAAAAAACGTCAGTTTACAAAAAAGGACTAACTTGCTGGTGCCCTGGAACGGGACTCAAACCCCCGACTACCAGATCAGACTAGCTATCATGACCACTAGGCCAACAAGCTATTCAATGTATTTTATTTGTTTTATACTCCTTAAAGTTTCACTTTCAAAAAAATATTAATAATATTCAGGGTATCTCATAGCTTCGTATGAAAAACTGTGGAGTCTTCTTCACTCAATTGTGAATAAAAAATATTTTTTACACATTGTGTAAAATGTCAATTGAGAAGATACAAG
>JADDOH010003208.1:0-34492 GCA_016648135.1 Agrypnia vestita | reverse complement strand
ATTCGGGAACTTGACCGTTGAAAATGCCCATCGATGAGAGCAAATCTTTAACGTGTTCGGGAACTGGAGAATCTATCGGTTCGTCCATTTCTTCATTCGGCAAAACCATAGAACTGAACTGTTGATTGCTTGGCTCACTGTTCGCGTCCAAATTGCTCGTATTCTTTTGGTTCAATTCCTGGGGTATTTTGAATGATGGCATTTTCTTGAAAGGCGTATCTTTTATAATTGTATTATCATTTTCTTTGTGTTTCATCGAAGGTACATCATTTTGATTTTTCAAATCATTCATGACTTTCTGAGCTTGAGTTTGCCAAAAATCATTTTGGACCGAATTTTGATTCTTTTTAGTTGTCTCCTCATCAGTGTATTTGTGATTTGTGAAGTTACTTTCTATTTGAAATTTTTCATTCGATACCTCGTCGACGTTGTTTTCTAAATCTTCGTCTTTTGCAGCTGCCGGTTTAGGAGTAATGTATGTAATAATCGGAGGTTTCGTGTATAATTCGCTTACATCTTTGTCAATATTTTCTCCCGCTTTAATAGGTAAAACAATCATTAGTGATCGACTATCATCGGAACGATTAGACTCATCACCTTCTTGGGTTTCTTGTTGATGTTTTAATTTATCCTCGGTCGTTATGTTATTTAATAAAAACAAAATCTCTTCCTTTGACAGACGAGGCAGAGATGGATTCGCTTTTAGAATTTTTTCAACCTGTTCTACAGTTTGGTTGACGTCTATGTCTGAACTTAGTTCGGAAAAGTTTGGAAGCGAATATTCATTTAGAGAGTTGTCTTCATTAGAGGGTTCACTGTTGTCTTGGTTGGTGGCAATAGCTGGCGCAGCTATCACCAGGACAGGCCACCCGAAAATCATCATTACCAATATAAGGCGCACCATCTGAAACACAAAAGACATTTATAATTAAAATTTATTTTAAAATAAAGAAAACAGTTCCTTACGGCATTGTCGGTAAGAATCGGGCAGATTTTATGCAGGGTGTTTACATTAATTCTAAATGTTTTATATTACGTCATTTTTGGGGAAGCCGAAACTCAAATACTAAAAGTGAATATGAACAACGACTGTTAATTTTTCAAAAAATTTTTTCAAAAAGTTTTTCTTAATGTAGGTTTTCACATCGCGATGACATAATTAATCAATTTAAATCAAATAACTTTGTTTACAACGCTAATATTAAAATTCATCGTATAAATAAGGGCGTTGCGTGTCACATGATAGATCTCGTTGACCTTGGAACCTATGCGATGTTCATTTGCGCATTAATATTTCATGTTATGTAAAATATTAATTTATAACACAACTAGTAATTTTATTTTCAATAAAGTTTCTAATTTCTCAACCATAAAAATGCAACGTGACAACTTGAATTATAACATTTTTTTACGATATAAGTACTTTAATGATACACCAGGGCTATCTAGCAGGGTCACTAACGAGCTGTTGATGAAATTTATGTTAAAAATAGCATAAAATCAATTATACTATAAAGATTAATAAAGCATCATAATCCGAGTCAAACCGACACCACCTAGGTGATGTTGGTCAAACAGGCATTAGCCTCGTGTACAAGTATGTCATCAGAGCTAGCAGGTAGATAGGTAATCGAAGACTATTCATTAACTACAGAGGATGCACTTCTATGACCACAGTCATACTAACTATGGGTTAGTAAGCATATTCCAGGTTAAAAAGAAACTCACAATATAAGTAGGTATTAGGTGTTATCACAAGTAGTGTCCGTATTTTTTTCAAATTTTAAAATACGCGCCAAAGGTAAAACAAATTGATAACGGTTATACATACTTCATATTCGATAGAAAATTTTCTGCTCCATAAAATATTATGTTATATATGACAAAATGTGTGAATTATTGACATATTAAAATTATAATATAATGTTCTATTTAACTCTATAAAACTAAAAGAAAATGTGATGTTATTGGTTATGCCAGAAAAGAAAGACTATGATGTAATTACTTAATTATTTAAACGAGCTTACAATTCGGGCCCAAAAATCTTATTTTTAAACTATTTCATAATCATTAATGATATTGAGATGGAATTATTTGTAATCCTCATAAATATCCTAAAAAATACAACGCCCAAAGAAAATAAAATAACAATGTCTAATACGACAGTCAAAAGTAGAAAAAAAAATGTTTTTCCACAGACAATCGTCAATATTCTGTGCGATACGCTTACTTCATTCTGCTTGCACGGCTTCTGTCAGTCGGACGCTTGTGAGTTGTAAGTCATGAGACGTCATAATACTACGGATTCTTGTAAAATGAGAAAATATTTAGTAGAATCTTGTTTGCATTGTATAAGAAATAGTGATGCAACGAATACGAATATTCGTATTCGCCGAATAGTAGATATTTACCGAATATTCGTATTCGCCGAATATCATCAGGAATATTAAAAACATGCTATTTATAACTGAACGCAACGGTTTGGCTGTGCACCGTGAATCCTACGCACTATATTATCGGGGATTCCCCTAACATTGAATGAATGGATTTGTTGAGTTCTCAAGTTGTCAATTTTTACTTGTTTCACAGCATAACATAAGTTCTTTCATCTAGTTTCGTTGGGTTATTAATAAGGTTAGGTGCTCATTTCATGTAGTTTTTGTTTTGTAATACGTATTGTTCGCTCCATTTTATTTCCGTTGTGTGTAAAAATGTTAACGCTTTTAAAATAATTTAAAATTACCTAAGTAAGCTTGAAAAAGTGATATTTGGAAACTGGTTACTTAAATTTAAATATGTCGGTGGTAAATTTTAATAATTAAATCTCTTAGTAAAAGAGAACAGTGGTGTGTTATTTATTACCTTGTTGAATTATTCGTATTCGTATTCGCCGAATAGTAGGTTTGATGTTCGGATTCGGATTCTTATTTGTGAAAGTAGTATTCGTTGCATCACTAATAAGAAATAAAAATATTATATAACATTTTCAAACCATTATATTTCATTAAAACGCAAATTTGACTGGGGTTACTTTGTTACCCCACTCCGGATCCCGACCCTATTTTCGATCTTCCGGTACCCGAGGGTTTAAATAAGACGTATGCATTATGATAAATCGTAAAGTAGATTTTTCGTAATCGCAATGAAAAAAACCTAACAAAAATGGCTTCATTATTGCTCAATTTTTAGGTACAAGCAGATGTGAAAAATGTTATGGCATTTCAGAAATTATCCATTTTCAGATCGGTCTTTTTGGCCCTTGTTGCAGTTACATCACTGTCATATATGTTTAATGATTGAATTCCAGGTAAAATGGATAAGATTAGAGATACGACGGATATAGATAGAAGCGGGAAATATATAAGCACCTATGCGCTGCAGAAGTTAGTATTTTTCTGCTGCCAATTCATAATATATTGGATCACTTTTGTAGGTTTACCGAACCTTTATTGATTATCTAAGCTGTTATCTGGACAGATATCCAAATTATTATATGGTGGAGAGTTGGAGAGGTAATATCTTTATCTGTGTACTAGCTATGTCCGCAGCTTCGCCCGCGTGGAATTCATTTTGACACTATGAGTATCAGTGAAAAATCAATATAATCTAAACTACTCGCCAAACAATATTGCGTAAAGGACAATTTTTATCTACATAAAGTTTCTCTGACGATAAGTAAATTTATTTTGATAAGAATTTAACATTACCTACTTAAAATACCCCCAACAGATTAAAATTAATTTTTTAAATCGGATGAGTAGTTTCGGAGATTAGGTACCTCCTACATCTAAACTTGCAAACTTCAATTCTTTATAATATTTATAGTATGTATAGGCTAGCTGTAACTTGCCAAAAATGACGGTACATACCGGTTCCTAAAGAATAAGTAGGTAAGTATTTACTTATTTAAAGTAGACACCCATGAAATAGTAATAACGGCTTTTATCAAAATATTTTAACATTTTTTTTTATTTCCCTGCTGGCAGTTAAAGGCACTATTTTAAACCCTGGAGATTATGATGGGCGGAACATGAATTGGTTCGCGTCTTTGCTAAGTCCCACATGTACTGTATTTTTGACGTGTAACGCAGGCTTGGCGGTAGCAACATCGCATGCCGCATGCAGCCTTCGGGTTTGCTGGCCTGGAGTTCAATCCGTCGTTTCTCGACCGAGCCATCTCCGTCGTTTAATTTCGTACGAAATTACGGAAGTTACACGAAGTTACGGGGACGGACAGCCAGATAACCAGACGGACGGACAGACAGACAAACAACTCAAACCTTCCTTCAGAAGAAAAAATATTCTTCAAACAATTGAAATTATTATGTTTAATAATGAAGCAAATGTCATATTGATCGAAGATCGTTTACGCTTCAACAGGCCAAGAGGCCCGATTGCAGAAGCGAAACACATAACAAAACACCCAGGCTTGAGTAAATCACATAGATCAATTGTGACCTCACCGGGAGTCGAACCCGGAACCCTCGCTATGAGGAGCCAGTGTCATACCCACTGCTACGAGGGTCGCTTTTAACGAATTTACGTTACGAATCGACGTTTATAGGTAATGTGGAATGATAATTACGTTTTCAATATAGTATTTTAGTTGTCTTAGGGCCGGCTGTATCAACTTGGTACCTACTTGGTTTACATTATCTTTCGTAAGCATAGATTTGATTGATTGCGTTTTCAACCAATCAACAACCCGTTTTCGATTTATCTATGCTTTAAACGAATCTTAACTGTAATTCAATGTAATACATACAAGTAGTTAATAGTACCTACCTAAGTAGTAGGTACCTACCTATAGTCTTTATAGTTTTAATATATTTTTTATAGTTTTTATATTTTGGTGTTTACAATAGTTTATATTTAATACATTTTATATTTTGGTGTAGACACGACGACAAATCTCAGAGTAATCATTTACACCTGATGATGAAATAAATTACACCTCTCGAGACAAATGTATGTCAACTTGTGTTTGTTTTGTTTGTTTGTATATTTTTTATTTAGTTGTAATAAGAACACATTTTTACATCTAGTATATAAATATATAAATATATCAACATAAATAATCATAAATAGAAACACATTTTCACATCTGGCACAAAGTAAAGAAATTAAAAAAAAAATAAACGTGAAATAACATAACATGATCATACCTTAAATTTATTTTTCACATATGAAAAAAAAAATCGTGCGTGTACTCATATAGACACGCGCGGTAGAAGTTATACTTTTACAAACAATTTTTTTCTTAAATAACTATCGAAACATTCGTGAACTCGCTTGTAAATAGAATCTGACAGCTGACGAGAATTCAATATGGCGTCGTTAGTTCTGGTATCGCATTACCGCTACATGTTCCGCTGCATGCTACGTGCGTAACTTCCGTTACAATAAAAAAATTACCCTGAATGCGCCAAAAATAACTTCAAAAATGAAAGTTAACGTTTGCAGAATATTAATCAAAAAAGTACCTAATTGTTTAAACATAATGTTTTGATTTTAGCGGAGCTTGCATCAGTGTCAATAAACTGACCTGCTTGTAGGCGTTACACTTTACACCGGCCTTGGACGGAGCGTTGTGAAACCTATTCGGTCATCAACATGGGTGTTGTTATTTGTTCACTATCGTTTTTCGTTCGATGCAATGCCACAAATATGTGCATATTTCATTTACACACAAATCTTGATTCAGGTTTCGTTGTGTACTAATATAAATATTGCTAGTGAAACAAACGCCTTGACACGCTTTATACAGGATTTAAAAATCACACGAAAGCAAGAAAGCGCAGAACAAAATTTAACAGGATCTATGGGCGTTACGCATTTCCACTCCTATATATTGTCAACGAAAGTAAATAGTCTAACAAAATAGTGTAAATCTGTAAATAGTAAATGTCCTGACACTTATGATGTTTATTATAATACTAGCTGTCCTCACCCGGCATTGCACGGCTTAAGGAATAAGTTTAAAATAAATTTGTGAGGGTAAACAAAGTTTCGATTCGAATGGTATAGATTTACATCGAAAATATATTAGCGGAGGGGAAGGGTTAAAAGAATAGGGGGAAAATGTCGATTATGTTAACCGCCGAGTCCTAAAGAATAAGTTTCCAAATTTTGAGTCCAATCGGTCAAACGGTCCAGATTTGCATAGAAAATATGTCAAGGGGAGGGGAAGGGGTATGAGAATAGGGGGGAAATGTTGCCTATGTTACCCGCCTTATCCCAAAGCATAAGTATGCAAAATTTAAATCTAATCGGACTGGATTCTATCTGGATCTAATCGGAATCTAATCTAACCGGAATGGAATCGGTGTGGATTTGTATAGAGAACAGACAGTCAGACATTGAGTTTTGTAGGTATAGAAGTAGTTCGTAAAAGTAAGCAATTAGAGCTGATTCACTTGTAGCAGTAATGTACAAACATATAGGTATTGCCTTTTATAAACTAGAGATATAGAGTTTGGTATATTTTATGAATATATTAGAATTAGAGTAGTAGTAGAGAAGAGATAAAATCTTTCTAGTTACTGATATTTTTAATGTAATATTTAACCTTTAATATCTTATGAATAGTGAATCTTACTTAAATAATGGGCACTAACTAACGATCATTTAAAAAATATCACAGAACGAATAATTTAGATTGTTATATTACATTCAATAAATAGAAAAAATCTTATTAAAAAGTTTTTATTAATGTCTGTCGTATATTTTTATGTTAGATTCTAAGAAGGCCGGTGTAAATGTCGTCAGATGCGAGAAGAAAGTTAAAAATATTAACGTGTGTGTGGTCGGGTGACAAGCCACAGTGCGGTGTGACCGCGATGGAAGAAGTCATTAAAAACATATTACTTCTTATTATAATGTTTCTGTCTGTCTGTACATTAGCGAAGGGAAAAACTTCATTTCAAAATGAAGACTATAACACACATACGTTCACCAGTTTGAAGACTACAAAGTGTACACTACAATTGTAGTAAAAACTACTTGAAGTGAAGTAATTGTAGTACTACGAAATGAAGTGAAGTAAATGAAGTGAAGTAAGTGAAGTGAAGTAATTTTAAATGAAGTGAAGTATTTTTTTCCCAAATAAAAATTTGGCGAGCTAAAAAAAAAAAGGTCGCCAGCCAGATTTCTTCGTTCGATTCCAAAAATTTTTCAAACCATGGGGGGGAGGGGGGTTGTTACAGATTCCAGAAATTTCTTCATATATCTACATCAACTTCCCAAAAATTTCACGTAAAAATACACTATTTAAAATGTGTTTCTCATACTTTCGATAACTTTGAAGTGTATGTACTTTGTAGTGTTCGCTTTGAAATGAAGTGTACTATTTGAAGTTTATACTTTCAATAACTTTGGTGTTTGTAGTTTGTAGTGTGCACTACACATCAAAATGTGCGAAGTGTGCACTTCAATGTAGTGTAGTACTACATTGTAGTAGTGAGTACAGAGCGGACCCATCACTACTGTACATATAACGCATGACTAGCCATAAGGCCCACGCACACGGCTGTAATGCGGCTGAGATCTCGGCCACGCGCATCTACCCGAAGATGATTTATTTGTCAAACATCGGACGGCAACTGAAGCTAATTGGTCGTATGTTGGATTAGGCCATGCTCTTTCTTCAAATGCGTTTATGAGCAGATCACTTCAACCGCATTCTTACAGCGGTCATAGGTACTTTACCTTTTATGCAGCATGCATAGAACATTCAATTTTCGAAAGAATTAAGTTTAAATAATAAATAAAAAATTGCCCCCAGGGCCTATTAGCGTAAATTTTGCCATGGATCTAGTACTCTTGCATTCTAGAAAACTATACTAGCTGTTCGTACCCGGCATTGCATGGGTTAAGGATTAAGTTAAAAATAAGTTTTTTGGGGGAAAACAAAGGTTGTTTTGCAAAGCCTCTAATAAAAATACTGTTTCCATTTTACCTAGGCAGGGATCTATGGGATGTCCAGGGGGAAAATGTTGCCTATGTTTTCTGTCGAGTCCTAAAGAATAAGTATCCAAAATTTTGATCAGGAAATGGAAAATATATCAGTGGGAGGGGGAGGAGTAAATGGGGCGGAGGGAATTGCCACATATCTTACTCACGGGGTCCCAAAGAATGGGTGTGCAAAATTTGGGTCAGATCGGTCAAACGGTGTAAATTTGTACAAAAAATATATCAGGGGAAGGGGGTGGGTGGAAGGAAAGGGGGGTAAATGTCATTTATTCTACCCGCCTGGTCCTAAAGAATAAGTATGCAAAATTTGGATCAGATCGGTCAAACGGTACAGGTCTGTATGGAAAATATGACGGTGGGAGGAAAGAATTTTTTTTTTTTTTTTTATTTAAAAAAAAATAGAGATGTGAATACGGAATACGTGTCACATAAATATTCTTACTATTTTCAAACTAAGCTAAACGCTTGTGCTATGAAAATAGGACTAACTTGCTAGTCCGGGGTGAGGTTTGAACCCGCAACCTTTGGATCACGAGGCCAGTGTCCTAACCACAAGACCAATTATCCGCCGGGTCCTAAAGAATAAGTATGTAACATTTGGGTCAGATCGGTAAAACGGTGTAGATTTGTATAGAGAACAGACAGACAAACGGACAGACAGACAGGTCACATATGCACGGCAGAATATCCCAGAAAACTATACGCAGAAGACAGACATTGAGTTTTATATGTATAGATTGTACGATACACAAAATACCGGCTTGACCAAATTTTGATTAGTTACGTTAGTTTGCGAAAATTGACTGAAATTTGGCATGCATGGTTCTTTCAAAGTGCAGCGTGCTACTTTCCCGCCGAAGCTGAAAGTGAAAACTGGTTGCAGCTCGGTCCACTGGAGAAAGCGTTTACTCTTCATCTGTTTATTTACGCGATCACGTAAGCCCGAGATGTCGGATGTGACACAGCGGCGCATGGCGGCCATGTAATCCGTGTAATACGAGCCGAGCGCTCGGACCAGCTCGGACTCGCGACTCAGGGTCAATGCTTTCGTCATGCTTTTTTCCCAAAGTACATCACAGAGAAGATGCTTTTTAATATTTTTTAATAATATTATTATTATATGGCGTCATGTGTACTGAAAAAATGTATTTTAAAGGTGGTTTTTGCACTTTTTGATGTGTAACGTCTTTCCTTTCGTTCCTGCAATCTGTGTAGTGATTTCGTGAAAAAGGACGGAAATACGTAATGGAAATAAGACGCGCGCAATTTCATTTAACCAATGAGCGAGAGGAAAAAAATCATCGTTTGTAAACAAATCAATGCCACCAGAGCGAAAACGCCCACTATCAGCCGATGCTTCTGATTTTGTATATATGTTGCGAGGCTGGTGTCAAGCGTGTGGATGTTGTAACTTTGATATATTTTGGCTTATATATATTTTCGAAACTAATAAATACTACTCCAATAAATACTTATTTTTTTTACATTAATGTACACAATAACTACCCTTAATGATTTATATTCTCAAATTTTATGTAATTTATATGGTTAGTTTTAAATATTTATTCAAAGTTTTCATACAATATGTATGGCGGCACACTACCGCCATCTGTAAAAATAAATAAAAACATATAATTGACCAAACACATTTCTAAACAAAATGCGTATGTAGATATATACGGTACCTGCCTAGTGCGGCAAAATTCAATAATAAATAAATGCACTTACATTTTCTTTACTAATTAATAAATATATAGGTATAACCTTTTTAAAATTTTGTTGTTAATTTCTGCTGCTGCTCAATTGATATTTTTAATTGTGAGATGTCAAATGTTACACATCATATGCGACTACTGTAAGGCTCGCTCGTTTTTTTAAGAAAACAATCAAATATTGCCGAAATAACGAAAATAGAAAAATCATTATGCGTAACCTGTCAAGAAAAGTCATATTCGAGGGTTGTACGTACTGAAAAGCCGTGAAAATGACGTACTTTTACATGTTTGAATTTCAGCATTTCAATTGGTTAGTAGTTTTTTAGCAGTACCCATATAAATCAAAACACAGATTTTTATACATAATATATATTTTTTATACAGATAATAGATATTATATGTGTGGGGTATAAAAGTAAAAAAAGCAATATACAAAAAATTTTAAAAATGTTTTGAATACAGTCACCGAGGATTACTAATTTAATGTTTCTATCCCTTCCAAAATCATGTTTCCTATACATTTATGAGCTATATTTCCTACAAAATCTGAAATTCAATTCATTATAAATTAGTAATCCTCGATGACTGCATTAATTTTTCTGGATAGTGTTGCCTTTGCTTTTATACCCCACATACTATATGATATATTCGAATTTTTTATTTTTAATACGATATTTTTGATAAATGTGCAAGTATTCACGAAAAATGCGCCTCTTTACAGTGTTGTTATTTAGAGAATTATATATATTTCAGCCGCGAGTTACGGCTGTGGAAATAATGACATCTAGCGTATTTTTAGTAACTGTATTACCTACCTGTTATCTGCCAAAATCCCCCGAATTCAAATGTCATAACATCCAAACCTCTTACCTGCTATAGTATACATCTACAGAAAATATTTCAGGATTGATAGGTACTATAACGTAAGTTTGGCGGTCGCTGGCTCACACTATATAAACCTTATTTTTATAAAATGCAGAAAAATCGAAATAAAGGCTTCTCCATACTCTCTGGTTCTTTAAGTGCTGTTTAGATGTTTTGAAAAATTGAAGTTAGATAAAAAGAGTGCACGCTTAGGTACCTACCTAGCTCCGTACTTGGTAATATCTTGCGCGTATATCAAAGACATAAATAACGAAAAAAATGACAGTTTTGCTTATTTATTCGGTCCCAGTCCTACTCAAATAGACGGCCTCCACATCTTGCTATATTGCATATTTTGAAATAAAGCTTTATGGGTGATATTAAATTTTATTCGCGTGATTTCTGATACACTCAGAAAAAAATGCTTTGCTCAATCTAATCCATGGATCTATTCGCTACATATTCGATATATTATACGTACATTTAACGGAATCATTGGCCTGTTTTCACATTCTAAACTAAGTGGAATGTGAAAACTTGTAGATAAATAAATTAGAACAACCAAACTTTGCACCTAGCTCCTAGATTTTCCTACCCAACCCTGAATTGAAAGAAAATATCATGTCACGAATGTCTACGCAAATAGTATTAATCATATTATTGGTGGATTAACATTGTTCATCCATGTTACCTCTACCTAAATTTAATAATAATTTAACAGAAAGTATTAAACTGACTACTTTCAAATATAGAACTTTTTACATTGATTTGATCGTGTTCTAGTAGATATGTAATAATTCGAAAGAATATCACACAAACGTTAATAAGGAATATTGCTAAAAAATCTCCAATTTGAAAAATAAAATATAGAGGCAACATTGCCAGTTGCGAAATCTATGTATACTAACTTGTTAATGAGAAAAAAACAACAACATATGTCTCTAGCAGAGACCAGTGCAATACATGAAATGTTCTTGATTCGAACATATATATAGAACTTTCAAAAATTTGATAATGTGTGGATGTTCTTACGATGAATTGGTAAACGTTGCATTATGTAGAGTGATCACTTAAGCCCGCTCATACAGGTTGTAAGCCCTGAGCCGTTGTATAAGAGACTTCCATCCACTTCTGATATATAAATAGCTTCGTCTCTGTGAGACTTCTATAATTTATCCTTAATTCGATAATTAATGGATTGAGGTGCTGACAAAATGAGCTGAAGTTACTGGTGTAAAGGTTGGTAAAATATAAAACTATTATTAAAATCATGTAGATGTACCTAACACAGTTTGTTTTTCGTCCAATGTAATGATTATTAGGTATAAAACTCAATGTCTGTCTGTCCGTCTGTCTAGCTGGCTGTCTGTCTGTCTGTCTGTTCTCTATACAAATCCACACCGTTTGTCCGATTTGATTCAAATTTTGCATACTTATGCTTTGGGACCCGGCGGGTAACATAGTCAACATTTCCCCCATATTCTCATACCCCTTCCCCTCCCCTGACATGTTTTCGATGCAAATCTGCACCGTTCGACCGATCGGACTCAAAATTTGGAAACTTATTCTTTATGACTCGGCGGGTAACATATGTGACATTTCCTCCCTATTATTTTACCCTTTCCCCTCCCCCTGATATATTTTCGATGCAAAACTATACCGTTCGAATCGAACCTTTGTATACCCTCACAAATTTAATTTAAACTTAATCTTTAACCCGTGCAACGCCGGGTATGAACAGCTAGTTAATTATATTTGCGGAGCTTATCGTCTGATGGGATCAAAATTTCGATACCATGTACGTGCCCATTAAACGTCTAAACGACCGATATACTGTAACAAAAGATAATACATAGCTGACCTGGTATGCCTGGTAACCTTAATTTGCGCCCACATTAATCCAAAACCACATTGAATTTAGAAACAGTTAGGTTTGTACAATTTAGGTACATTATCTCTAGACATTTGAGATGACGAGAAATTCTGAATGGTTACATTATCTCATAAATTATAAGCAGCCGATTGTCAGCAAAGCTCTGAGGTCGCGGTATGCAAATCACAATTTTCCAATAATACTTACTATTAATTCCGTTACGTAAATCAGCATAATGAGATAAGTAGGATATGCCACACTATAATATTAACTGTCTGAATTCACACAAATTTGATGTTAAAAAGTGATTATTTAATTATGTAATGATAGTTTACTTCTCTATTCTAAACAGCGGTAGGTATATACAGAAATTAGATATTGTTATTAAAAATTAACTTATATTATTAGCTCTTATAAACTTAATTTTCATTAAAATCAAAGAAAATATTTTAATATTCGCATAATTTGTGCATCAATTTCTCTATGCATGACATATTTTCTTTTGTCTATGAATTTTAATCGTTCAAAAGTATGCAAGTACCTACTTACAAACCTAGTGTGGTAAGTAAGTAGATACCATAAAAGTATCTCTTTGATTTGCATCTAAATTTGGAAGTGTCAATGCCAAATAAACTCGTATTGTAGGGCAATTTATTAATTCTCGTAAACCAATTATCCCGAAAAGAATTTTATAACTTGTTACTAAGTTTATAAATATAATAAAGGTATTAAATTTTTATTGACTTTGTGGATTTTTGGCTTTTATGTTACATGTACATTGTGATATTTCAAACTATAAAAAAAATCTTACGTAATTTGTATCTAGCCATCTAGTGTATTTATAAAAAACAATATTTGTATGTATATTCAGAGAACACAATTACTGAATTTAATCCACAGAGGGAAAATCATTAATTAAGATAAATTATAGAAGTCTCACATATGTGTGGATGGTCTTACGGTGGAATCGTTGAACGTTGCATTGTGTAAACGTTTAAACTAGCTAATACAGGTTATAAGCCTTGTGACCAGCCTATAAATACTGCCATACACGTTTCCCATATAAAATAAGCTTCGTCTCTGCGAGACTTGTATAATTTATCTTAATCGGTGTTTATAAAAATTCAGATATTTGAATTGTTAGTTTGACCTTCCGGTTTTAGGAAAGTTGTTGCATCATGGCTCGACGCAAGATATGATAAACTTTCTCTGGTTGTCTCGCCCGCACTGAAATCTCACAACACCGAAAATTTATATGTAATGAACCAACCTGTCGTCCGGATTTTGAACCATAAGAATACCACTTATTATTCGAATTACATAATAAAACCATGCAAGATAAATTATGAAATATTGATAGAAATACCTACCTACGTATGCACATGTACATACATTGACCCCGCTTACCTAAGTAGTTTCGTTACTAACAAATATGACTGTTTAGTTGTTCTAGTATTTCACATATTCAAGGTGTAACAGAGCTAAAAAAAAATAGTGCACAATACTTTGCATGCAGATTCCTGCCTAAATCAATAATTGCGGAGATAGGCGACATCAAAGTTTTGCATTTTTTCAATATTTCTGACGTATACCTATATTATTATTTTTTTAATAGAGATACGAACACGGAATACGTGTCACATCAGTATTCTTACTATTTTCAAACTAAACTAAACGCTTGTGCTATGAAAATAGGACTAACTTTCTGGTCTGGAGTGAGGTTCGAACCCGCGATCTTTGGAGAGACAGGCGAGAGTCCTAACCACAAGACCAACAAGCTACGCATTCTATAAAACGTTAGGCTATCACCTCAGTAACTTATGTCGAATATTTAATATTCATTCGATTTAATACAAGTTAAATAAGATGATTAAAACCTTGGTTTTTATTTCAACAAGGTTTTTATTATTTAATTTAATTTGTATTAAAGGGAGATTTGTATTAAAGAAATTTGAGATATTCGATATAAAGGTACTGATACACATGCTCATTAGTGGGACGTGAGCATGCGTAGTATTGAGCTATTGCTACTTAGTAGCATGTGTGTACGCGCATTTCTAGTAGTGAGCATGCTCATTAACTAGCAGGATCAAAAATCAACCGCCGGTTGATTTATGAGCATGCTCATCTGATTTGCGGGTGGTAGGGATGTCTTTTGAGCATGTGTGAGTGCATGCTAATGTCATTCGTGGCTAGTATCGATTATCGAGGCGATCTTCTCAGTCCGCGACAGATAAAACAAATATGGCGCGTTGGGGAGATGACAAAACATTACTTTTCATAATCAGTATAGGAATCACGAATGTCTGTGGAGTACTCGGTCACCGCTATATAAGAATAATATAACAATAAATAATGCTTATGAAACTTTATTAAAAGACATGAATGATTCAAATCTTAAAATAAAAATTATAAAAACTAAAATCAAAAATGTGCGGATGGAAACTCGGGAACTGTTTTGATTTATTGGTTCACTTGAATTTCCTATTTCAGTTTGTAAAGTTTCCATTTTGAACAAGAGCGTCTCTATTCTATGACAAGAGCGTGCCAGTAAAAAGCATGTGTGTTTGATTCTAAGCTTTGAGCATACTCATTCATGCGCATGTTTAGAATAAGCATACTAATAACGAGCAAGTGTGTACAGTTTTTAGAGCATGCTCAAAACTAGCATGCTCTCACAATATAATATTAGAAATATTGAAAAAACATCTTTGAAGTGTCTCCATAACTATTCATAACTATTGTTTCTTGGACATTTTCGGCTCATAATCTAGACAGGAATCTACCTGTAAAGTAATACAGCTGTTACTCTCATATTTGGCACTTATTTTAAGCGGCAGTATTTAAAAATATGTTTATTTTTTATATTCAATACATAATAGAAAACAATATAACTATGAAAAGAAAATAGAGCGACCACAAACGGGCTATTTCTTAGTAGATACTTTGCCTACCAACGACTCAAGTTTTTCTTCGGATAGATTATTCTAGCATGTCGAATACAGGTACCTAGGTATGTGCTTTATAAAAAGATCGCACCGTATCGGCTCATATGTAATGTAAAGTGGGACTTGGAGTACGGAAATATATAATCACGTCGATCAAAACTGAATGCATTCCTAAGAGCTATTAAAGACTCCATCCAACCCAACAGTACAGTCGCGCTGATTTCGTTTTTGAATAATATATCGCTTTCACAAAAATATATTTTGTTACATTTAAATTATTTGATTAGGTAGAGTTAGAGAGAAAGGGTACAGACTACACAGTGGATCAATTTATTGTTCTTCTTCATGTATTTTGAATGATTTTACCGTAATCAAGCGTCATGTATTATTCAAGTTGACATTGTTATGTAACTTTGTCGTTTTAGGTGTAGTTATATAAAAAAAGCATATTATAATTAGGGTAGAAGCGATTTTAAAGCTTTTTTCGTATTGTTTGCGATTGGTTTGTTAGTTATTTAAAAACTTTGACCTTTTCAAAAAACATATATACCTACTTAGATATACCTATTTAAGCAAAACAAGACTACTTGTGCACTTATATATACACATATTTTAATCTTTAAACATGTATTCCGTTAGTATTAAGGAATTAACAATTTAAAAATGGTTTTGATTGCTAGATGATAATAATACTCTAAAATCAATATTTAAGCTAATTATATTTAGCTCTGGTATACGAATGTAAGACGCATGCAGTCAGTAGGTAGGTATATTGAAATAAGTTCTATATAAAAATATACGTAATTCAGGAAAAAATGCGAATTTTTTATTTATATCTGAAAATTGTATTAAAATTTGAATAATACGATAATAATCGTGTTTATGTTCTTCATATTTTATTACGCATAAAGTCTACTCAATTACAGCTTATTTCGAAGTACCTACTGACTCCACGCCGTTGGCTGATGAATTACGCCACTCATGGTCTTAATAAATAGGCAATATTTTTTTAAATCTAAAATATTAATATTACTAATATTATTTAAATGTGTCGTAAGTTCGTAGTTCTCGTAAGCGATATTTTCCTTGGTTTTATTATTTTAACGACCAGTCAACGTTTCAATACCATGTTGGAAATGTTGCAATTTTAACACATTTAAACCCCGGAGCTTAAAAAATCAACTGTACCCTATTTCAAGAATGAGACATGAATATGGCGATAGAATTTTATGTTTAACGATTATACCTAAACAGGTGTTATTATTTTATGTCGTCGAGTCTACTTTATATAAAGCAGAAATATAAATTTATTTATTACAAATGATAATATTTTCGCAATGTCTGCTACACGTTTGCAGTGTTATCTATTGGTGAACCTTCTGTTTTTTGTAGGTAACACACAAATCGTGTCTCACAACTGTAAAACATGGTAAAAGAGAATATAATGCAGAAACTAATGATCGAGAAAGTTTCGCAAAAGTCGGTCATTTTAATAAATCACTAAACAAAATGCTCAATAGGAAGGCAATTGTGTACTGTACTGTACTGGACTGTGAATTGTAGTACAGCAGGTGGCGTACAATTAACCAGTGCTGGTGCAAAAAAAAATAGCGCCCATTTAATTTAAAAAAAATTGTAGAAACGGTATTATACGTTATATTACGTATTATAAAAACGCATAACCTTAAAAATTCTTTCCACTTCAAAGGTTTATTTATATAATATTAGGTCCTTACATATGAAATTGGCGTTTAGTATGGGAGGAACATAAAGCCGATTTTTTTTTATTATAATATATTTATTTAATCAAAGTATGTACCATTGCTATCTATGCACTTTTGCCATCTCATAGGTAGTTCATCGATCCCTTTACTAAAAAAACCATTCGGACGGGAATCAATAAAATCTTTGAAGGCGGTTTGGACTGCCCCATCGGAGTTGAATTTTTTCCTTTGCAAGAAGTTATCCAAATTTCGAAAAAAATGGTAATCTGTTGGGGCAAGGTCCGGAGAGTACGGTGGATGTCTTAGACATTCCAATTGAAGCTCCTCTAATTTGGTAGCCGTCTGTTATGCAGTGTGTGGTCTAGCGTTATCATGAAGCAGCAGTGGCCTAGAGCGATTAACCAGCCTCGGTTGTTTAGCAGCTAGCTTTTCCATCATGGTTTGCAGTTGCTGACAATAGACATCTGCCGTAATCGTCTGGCCAGATTTAAGAAAGCTGTAGTGAACGACACCAGCACTAGTCCACCAAACGCTCACAAGTAACTTTTTTGGAGTCAATTTTCGCTTGGGGCATGGTTTAGCTGGTTCGGCAGGGTTCAGCCATTGCGATGAGCGCTTCCGATTATAGTACAGGATCCACTTTTCATCACAGGTAATGATTCGATTTAAAATCCCTTCATTATTGTGCCGGTTGAGTAATGCAACGCAGCAGTCAACGCGCGTTTTGTTGATTTGCTTCACTCAATTCGTGAGGTACCCACCTTTCAAGCTTTTTCACCTTACCAATTTGCTTCAAGTGGATTAAAACAGTTTTATCACTAACACCGCAGCCTGCAGCTAACTCGGATGTGGTTTACGATGGATCCGCTTCCACAATAGCCTTCAATTCTTCATTATCAACTTTGGTCTCCGGCCGTCCACGGGGCTTGTTCTGCAGGTCGAAATTTCCAGAACGAAAACGTTGGAACCAAAAACGCACTGTGTTTTCTTTTGCGGCACCGTCGCCATACACATCATTAATCCTTCGAGCCGTTTCTGCAGCACTGGTGCCACGGTGGAATTCGTACTCGTAAATAACGCGATATTTCAAGTTTTTCATTTTGTAAACTGAGTGACGCAAAGAAAAAAACAATTGAGGAAAAAACAAATGAATTATAATTTTCAAAACACAAATACATGAGTAAATAGCTGTATAAATTTGGATTTGGAATTCCTAACCAAAGAGAAGATATTTGAGATCAAATTTGCCAGTACGACAAAACGCCAATTTCATATGTAAAGACCTAATATTATTCATTTTCTCCAGTACATTTCATATATTAATCAATATTATTTTTAAAATAAGTATATACGTGTTACGATATTAGGCACAGGTAGCCTTCTTCTTAAAGAAATTTTAGTAAATAATTGTAATTCTTAATCGCTACTATCGCACAAAAAGGGTACATGTATAAAATGTTTATACTAACCGTCGTAATTTTAACCCACAAAAACAAACATATTACGATATAAGTAGGTAGGTTTTCATATATTTAAAATGTTTAAGATTGAGAAAGCTTGCGTTTACATGCAGATGTACCTACTTCGTGAGACCTGTATCTTCGTGTACCTCTTTCATGCATACGCTGTTTTGTAAGATTTTTATATAAAAGTATTTAAATGTTTACATAAAAAGTATGAATATAAATAAAAAATTTAAAATGTAGATTTTTAAGGGTCACCTACAAGTTACCTACAACCTACATTATTTAACCTATATTATTTAAAGACTGTTGTACCTCGGTAATGTAAAAAAAATATTTAAATAGAATTGGCAATGAGTGGAGGAATACAGAAGTAAAGAATAAAGGGCGACAATCGAAAACATTTAATTTACAGTAAATGATTCGGTTTCCGGGACTAGCTTCGCAGTCGGGAAATATCAAAATCTTCGGAGAAAATTAAAGTGGTCGATCAGATGCCTTGATCACACAATCTTCGTCCAAAGCCGGCCCTGGACTGACAGCCAATAAAATTTGGTAAGTCAGACTATGCGTGGAGAAATTGTGTTCATCGTTCTCAGGCTGTCTTCTGTCCCCGATTCGGTCAAAACGATGTCACTAGGAATGGTAACTCATGTGATATCCCATAGTATACAATTAAGTGCTACGTGTACGTTTATCCGATTAGAGGAATACTTAATACAGTGTTGATCATTCTCTGAGTTGACCTTAACCATGGCACGATGGGAGTTGGATCTTTAATTGGGAAATATCCGGAGTTAAATTGCCATCAAAAGAAAGTGAAAGTCGAGTGTTTTATCGTTTGTCGAAATGTTTTCGGTCACTGTTGCATGATCAATTCTGTAAACATTGTATTGAGTGATTGAACTATCAGACTTTATTGAATTTATCGATCTTTTAAAACATAAATGGATTACCAGTAAATAACAATATATATATGTGTATTTGGTTCTGATAAATTGATTAAAAAACTAGTTTTCTGGGATGTTCTGCCGCGTATATGTGACCTCTCTGGCAGACGTTTGGAATCCTATTGCAGGGTCCATCATCAGGGCTGGTGTGATGACATCAGCCCTGATGATGGACCCTGCAATGGGATCCGAAACGTCGGCCAAAAAGGTCACAAAGTACACACGTAGAAAACACCCTAATAACTTGTAAAATTAGTTATTGCACGAATTACTAGTTAATATTAAAATAACTCTCATAATTAAAAACTTAACCTCGGTTACTTTTAATACCTAACGTATTTGAATAAAATAATTATATGATCATCTGACAACTAACTTAGTTATTAAACTGGATATGAAATAATAATGATCTCCATTCTAATTTTTAATAAGAAAAAACAACGATTTTGTTATTTTTTGATGAAATTTGCAATGGGAAACTTACTCGATGCGTATTAGGACCAATCATACTATAGACTAGCTGCAACCCGTCAAAAATGACAGAACATTGGTTTACGTATTTGCTAAGCCCTAGTATATATTTATAGCATCTTATTGGCGCTCCACGGAGAGGCGGCCTTAGCAACGCGCGTTGAACGGCCGGTTCGGGTTGGGTGGCCCGGGGCTCGAGCCCCATCTCCGGCCGTTTAATTTCGTCGTTTTTAGCCGTGAATTCGAACGAAATTGTGGACGTTACACGAAGTTACGGGACAGACAGACAATGAAATTTTTATGTTTGATTGTAGGAATAATGACATTTTACACATGTCTTGACATTTCTGACAGAATTTGACGTGTAGGTGAATTTATTTTTGAGTGCGTCATTATAACGTTATCTTGTTATCCAGATAATAGGGGGGTTTTTCAAACCTTGAAATTATTTCCTCACATTAAACAATCGCTCGCTATTATTTCTTTATAATAACTCACATGTCGATATATTGGCTGCAATTACGTCGATGTTATGTTTCGAATAACCAGGTATTTAGCACTTTTAGTTTTGTTTCTGATAGGAGGTAACTACCTCCTCAACTTTTATTCTGCGACCCAAGTTGTAACCACGACTCACTCCATAATATCTCATCATTGTCATCATCGTGGATGAGGGGCCATCCATAAATTACATCACACGGTAAGAGGGGGAGGGGGTCATCAAAGTGTGACATCGTGTGATAAGGGGGGACGGGACGAGTCACAAGCTTCGTGATGTCACAAGTATAAATCTAAAGTATTAAAACTTGACCTTTAAAATATTAATATACACATCAAATGTTCCTAACATTATCCAAATCGAGAACGAAGTGGCTGCTATGCAAGTCTTAAATAATATAAAGGAATTGGTTCAAAGTTCACGGACAAGATGATTAAATTTTGCTTCATTCATTTGTGTTATGTTTTGTAATATTTTTAAAATGCTTAATTTATTATTGATTTTATGAAAAAATATTTTAATCAGAAATATATAAATAATATGTGACGTCAAATATAACACAAGGGAGGGGGTTCACACAAATATGACCATCTGTGACAAGGCCGGGGGGGGGGGGCTCCAAAAATCATGAAATTCTTGTGACGTAATGGAATATTATGGATAGCCCCTGATAGTGGACACAGCAATTGCTTATTTTGTTATAATATGAATAAATTAATGAATGACGAAGAAATATTGCATTATTAATTAGAGAATGCGCGGGAGCGGCAATTATTGTCATATTATGGTAAACATGCATTCTCAATTAAAAATCAAAAAAATTGCATAACGTATAAATAATTTAAAATAACGTGTTATTGCATTTAAAAATTAACATGAAGTAAGCCATCAATCTAAGGCTCAAGTCAAATCAATTTTATGTGCATATTTGCAATTTTATTTTCATATTTGCGTATCTGCAATTTTTTGCAGATATACTAATATTAAAATTTTCATATTTGCAAATATGAAAATTTGCATATTTGAATACCTGCAATTTTATCTGCTTGTTAGCAAATAAATTGTTTTAGATGGATTTTGATAAAAAATATTGCCGATTGCGTCACGCAGCTTCAGGAAAATTTCAGTGCACTTTCTTAGACCTTGATCTGGAGACCAAACAAGTCCATTTCTATTACCAGAAATTTGGAAATTTGAAAACAGTTATACTGTGTTGTAAGTAATTATTTTC
Organism: Agrypnia vestita; assembly: GCA_016648135.1. Classification (NCBI taxonomy): domain Eukaryota; kingdom Metazoa; phylum Arthropoda; class Insecta; order Trichoptera; family Phryganeidae; genus Agrypnia; species Agrypnia vestita. Next base: position 12,783 of record JADDOH010003208.1, on the reverse strand, counting down.
ATTATGAACTATGTACGACTTTGGCGCCAGTCCTAGGGTCTTAAATACCGTTAATTAAAATATATCATTATTAACGATTATATACATGGGTAGTAATTTTTATTAAAAATTTATTATTATCCTTGGACCTATTGGGAAATATTACCTTGTTTTTGTCAGCACAAAAAATATATGCGTAAATGAGTAGATTTAATTTTGACTAAATAAACAATTTTCTTGCGATTGTTAGAAAAACAGAAGGTTAAATTGATTTATGAGCTTAAAATAAATATTACATTCAGTAATATTTTATTAATTTATTCATACCTAACTCGGTATGTATTAAATCCCCGTATAATAATAAATTCAATAGACACCAACGTCATATATATTTTAACTGACAATCTAGAAAGTAATTTTATTACTTTTGTAAATGCTCATATTAATATCTTTATAGATTCAACGAGTAACAAAAAAGTCGGTCTAATGGCCCGTGTCTAGATTTTTAAAAGATTTTCGACTCGATACAATTTTGCTCTCACGACATTATTCTCTGCATTCGGAGTTCCCTACATATCATTGAGATTCGCCGTATCCCTCCATCATCTAAACGTATCGTATAAACATAAACCTCACTCCATTAACAATTATAGATGTTTGACTGGATTATAATATCCCTAGCAGCAGTGAAAACAGAATAAATTTTAGTAATTTAATGGCTTTTGATTTTTCTTTTCGAATAAATACTTTTAAACAATGATTATATTAGGTATCTACACGCACGATTTATGGTATAAAATAAAAGGTTGAATGTCCATGTTTACTGGAGACGTCTTGCATTAATGTCTCACGCAACATTACGTAAAAATTAATTTTCCAATAGTTCCCACGCTACTCATCTGTAATCAAAAACACAATTGAATTACTAAGTTGAGATTAGATAAAGCTCGCTGTTAAATCACGTAAAATCCGTGTAATCTTTAATATTTTAGCCTCTACTGCATTATTATTTCGTAAACCATGTTCATCTTTTAATTTATATCTAATAGACTGAGAAAGTTTTCGTGTAACTTTACGTACAAAGCGAGAAATTATTTTATCATTATTTAAGTGAAATGATCGAGTAAAGTTAATTGTATCCCGAACGTACTGTAGAAAGAAACTGCTAATCGAATACAACTGTGGTTAAATACATGCCCGGAGTGTAATTCGTTCTGTTCCACAGATAATATGAATGGCCAATTAATGGTCAATTAAATTTATCTTATTATATACAATGGTATGTCATAAAAGTAATTTCCCTTTCATTTACTTAACGAATCTTTAATACATACAAGCGTACAGAAACTGAAATGATAAACGGCAGATAGCTCTCACTTCTAAAAGAAGATCATGAAGAAAGATTTTGAAGTATCATCATAAGTATTGTGTGTTTTTATGTAATGAGATTAGTGTTGTACTGATCTTTTAAGAATATCACACTTTAATAATTCTGGAATAAAATTATATTTATTTATTTTAAATTATTATATATACTATATTTACTTTATTAAGATTTTTATTTAAATGTTTTAAAAGGGAAATTATCTATTCGCAATATATTTCTTGTATATACTTTGTGTAGTAATCTGGTGTTTCATTGAATACCCATGCCATTAATAAAGAGAGTTCTAATTAAATTGCAGTACATGAAATAGGTAGGTAAGACTTTACTTTAATCAAAGTTATACTTTATTGTATAGAGGGTTATTTGGAAAACATTAATAACTTCGCAGGACTGTATTCCTGTCCTGATTAAGAGTCGAAAATGTTCAAGCAACCATCACCAATTACCAATAGTTATGGAGATATACTACATCAAAGTTTGAATTTTTTTTCAATATTTCTGACTTATTTTTTGTAAAACGTTGGACCATCATTACAGTAACCTACATCGAATATGAAAAAATCATTCCCTTTATAGTTGGCCGAGTTTTAATATTTTTGTCACATCTGTTTTGAATTTGTCAGTGGTCAGTTGTTTGGTCTGTTGTGGCAGGTATAGTTTTAGCCCGTTGCAAATTAGTCGGGATTTTCCTGTTTTTGTTTTGGCGTGTATTGAAACTAATGAATTTTTCGTAACGGATATAAGTTACTGTAATGTCGTTACAAAATATCCTCATTCAGTCGGTAACTGATTCGTAGTCATCAACAACCAATGAATGGAGTTAATGGTGACGACATCCTCGGCTCAGCCGAGATAAAAGGGGTGTCAACAGAATGACACATGTCAGATTTCCACGGTCGTTATTTTTGTTATTCTTTGAGACCCGAACAAGTATTATTTAATTATATTAATAATTAAGAAAATGTTTCTACATTTTACTTCCTTTCTTTTAACTCGTGGCGTCTGCTTGCTTGCCGGCTTGCCGGCTTGGCGGGTGAAAAAACTTTGGATCAATTTTTAACCGTTTTCCCGTGATCCAATCGAGTTGAAACTTGGCAAGTAGACTCGTGGTGACGATCAAGAAGATCTATCAAATTTTCGTTAAAAAAAATTAATAATTATAGTATAATTTCGGATTTTTAGAAATTTTATTGGTTTTTTCAAATTGGAATCATTAGAAAAGTTTGATTACTAGCATAGCGGCCCGATAACGTCGCGAAATATTTTCTAAATTTGAATTACTCCGTCGGTATTCATAATTCTACGAATGTCGAAAATCTAAATTGACGACAAATGTTTTTAGAATTTAATCTTCGAAGCATGAAGCGTCTCATGAAAGCTCAAAACATCTGACATTTTAGAAATATATTAAAATACTGTAAGTTTAGTGTTATGTTATATGTTTTAATTCGTCTTTAATATTGTTGTTATATTTTACAAAGAAAGGAAATATAATAAAAACTTGTTTTTTATGGGTTACTTTTTTATTACTTTACTACAGCTACCTACATACTATTTTACTACTAAATAATACAGGGTGTAACAGAACTAGTCCACAATACTTTACAGGTAGATTCATGCCTAATTTATGAGTCGAAAATATTCAGACATCATCTAATTAGTTATGGGGATATGCGAAAATGTTCTTTTTTCAATATTTTTGACTTCTATAAAACGTCGGAACATATTTAAAATAACTCTTATCGAATTTTAAAAATTCATTCGCTTTAATACAATTTATTAAATAAAATTATTAAAACCTTGCAGAAATTTCAAACAGAATTTTTCTGCAAAATTTTAATTAATGTTAAAACATTTTCGACTCGTTATTTAGGCTGAAGTCTACCCGTAAATTATGGTAGACTAGCTCTGTTATACGATAATTGATAAGCACAGCAAACAAAACAAAACAAAAATATGTTTTTTATAAATCAGTCACATTACGTCGTTTATTTTGTTTTTTGCTCGATAAGTACTTCGTACTTCATACTATGGCTGTTCAATGTTATCAATTTACAAAGGTACGCATTATTCGAAGGTTTTTACCTTGTTTTGTGACTAGCCAGCCACACGCAATATGGCCAGACTTTAACCCAACTTGCAAAAAAGAAAGAAATATATAAAAATGAATACGGGTAAAAACAAAGGTACTTTGTACACGTTTAGCCGAAAATCATTTTGGGTATTCAGCAAGACATCTTCATATTCAGTACCAGACACGTTTGATAATACGTACATACGAGTAGCCGTATTCTGAAAATAAGAAGATAGAGAAATGTCAAGACATCTGTTAAATGTTATTATTTCTATATTGGCTTTAATTTAATATTTTAACTCTTTCTACGAAGAAATTAGTAGTTCTCTTTGAAACAAACTCATCAAAAATATCAACTTATAAAAGAATATTAGTACTTTATATAATATTGATCAAAAACTTAAATTTTAGATAAATCTCTAGATCGCAATGACTGGTTTACGTGATGATATAAATATTGCTTTGACATTTAATTTTTTCAACAAGATTCAGAAATCGTGGAGGTTCGACATTAAAATCCATGCAAGTGTAATAAAATATTGATGAACCTATTTTAATTTAAAATGGTTTATATGCCATTACTGCACAACTGTTGGGTGTTAAAAAGTGATATTGCACCGTCGTAGGTATACTATGTGGGCATAAAAACAAAGGATATAATTTCTGCTTTATGTCTTGGGTTTTTAATGACAATTGTTGACGAATACCTTACACTCCAGATTATCCTTAATCAATATATCATACTAATTAGAGATTTACGACCGCTTTTCAAAGGTCTCATCTAATATTGCAAAAGTTGTAAATGTAAATTAATGAACTAATTACACGGCAAACATAAATACATCCAGTCTATTTTTGAGTTTTGGGATTAGATTAGAGATAATTAGTGCGAATTAAAAATTGAATAATAAGTAAGTATATTAAATATTCTAGAAACTGTTATAGTGTTTCATTTGTCCCCACAGCTACATCTCGTGACAATATACAGAAAACAATACAAACCGGTTGAAAAAGGTGAATGAAAGAATTTTGAAGTCAGTGGCCTTGAGCAAGTTTTCTTCTTGATCGGCGACTTCAACTTACTTTCCATGAATGTGAATCATCATCGTAATATAGCGCATCAAACACGATTTACGATTCATTGCAGCTATGCGTGTGTATTTACATCGCCAGACGAATCATCGATGCGCATAATTTGGGCACACACGTGTATTCTCACCTTCACGCACCATCGGTAGAATGCTAAGCAGGAGGAATCTTAAAATTCAATCGATATACCTACAGAGTGTCTCGTCGCCGATCGCCTATCGAAACGCAGAAACGTCACTAGCCGAATTGGTGCTCGAAGTGTTTGCACCAATGATTTAGCCGGGTTTTGACATTTGCGAGAACCATGTTTGTGTCAGTTGGAAGCGGACCGCGACAGTTCGTTCACGCAGTTCAAATTTTAAGCCTTTAGGGCAGTGGTTTTCAAAGTTGACAGGACCGCGACCCACCAAAAAAAAATTAAATTTTCGGGACCCACCTCCTACCTCACGTTTTCCCAACTCATATTGTAACCATATGAAAGACTGTTCAATTAAGAAAAAAAGAAAAACGTCCAAATATTATCGCGTCGACTTCAATTTTAGTCACTTTTAATCGCAGTGAATTTGATACGTACAATTTATTTCCGTTTTTAGTCTTAATAGAAACCATGACAGAAAATTCCACTTCACATGAGGTAGTGAAGGGGAGGAGGACTTTCATGGCTTCGTCAGACAAGCAGGGATAAGTGTCAGCAACTGAATGCCAGAATTTTGCTAATTGCTTGCGATTAAAAGTATTTTTCAGCGGTGTGTCTTCTGATAAATCAATAAGCTCTTCACTTGCTTTTATTATCATTTTAGTCGGTATGTTGTCTTGCAATGGATTTTAAATCCAGTTTATCCTGTTGAACTTTTTCATCTCTTCTTCGAAGTAGGCGTTAAAGTTATTTTTCAACTCTGTTAAATGAGTGAATATTGCAGATACTACTTTTCTATAATAAACACGACACGGCCCGGACGAGACGTGTTGCGCGGTGTTGTGACTGCGACCCACTAGTGGGTCGTGACTCATAGTTTGGGAAACACTGCTTTAGGGAGTTCACTTATCGTTCAGTTTCGGAATTCGACGAAGCCGCGAGTTTAAAGGTCGGTCGCAAAGAGAAGTTCGCCGACAACCACAGTAAAGAGCTGTATATACTTATTTGATTCTCTACAACAAGCAGAGCTCTTCGAGTCACAGAATAACCGCATTTTTTTACTACCCCTACCCCTTTTTTCAACTGTGTAGATAACTGAATCTTGTGGTAGATATTTCGAGTGTCTAAACCGTGCGCTTTATCGGCGGAGATTGAGAAAGAGAATCTTTCATTTGTACTAACAATAATTGTACATTAATCAACTCCGCCTCCGAAATAAAATACCTTGGTATGATCATTGATTAACACCTCAAGTGGAATAGACACATCATTGAACTAGTAAAAAGAATAAGGAAATGTATCTACATATTCGTTAGATTAAGAAATATTTTAAGTACAAAAATTATTAAAAATGTTTATTACGCCATTGTTCACTCTCTACTCATATACGGTGTTATCGGATGGGGAGGTTGTTATAAGAAAAACATAAACTCAGTAAAAATATCACAAAGGATTATCATTAAAGTAATACTGAAAAAAAATCTACATTTCCAACAAAAGATCTCTTTAAATTGTGTCCAGTACCAAGCGTAGATGATATTTTCAAGCAAGTTTCCATATTAAAAATATGTAAAGAAAAAAACCTTACAGAAAACCAGGAATATTTCAAACTTATGAGAAATGGAAACCAATTCATAATGCCTAAATTTAAAACAACCCAAATGCAGCATCACTATATTTATAAAGCCATTAATTATTATAATAACTTACCTATCGAGATACGATGCATCAGTAACCTCTCAGAGCAAATCAAAAAAATTAAAATTTTCCTAAAATCAAACTTAAATTCATAAATCATTTAAACCTATAGCTTTTTTCAAAATATCTCATATACTTTCATTATCAATTTATCTTTTTACTATGTTAATAAATAACTTGTATACACTATGTACCTATATATTATAATAAGGAATAAGAACTGTGGCTCCCTCATCATCTCAAGAGCTTCTCTTCACTGATGAGGTCTACATGACTACCAAGTATTTAAAAAAAATGTTTAATCTGATATGTTATATATAAGAACTGTATTTGTACCATAAATTAAATAAATAAAAAAATAAAAAATAAAATCTTACAATTCAGGATAAACGGATCTCAGGACGGGGGAAATATACAGCATAAGCTTCCACTTTAAATGATAGATTGACTTTCATGAAGTTAAAATTTTCGGAAACGTGGGTACACTTGGGTTATAAATTATTACCAAAGAAATGTTTTGTTAGGTACCAATAACGATCTTTAAGTAATGAGATTAATTATAGAGTCTAGTAAGCGGGATGTATGCAAGGAACGTGACCTTATTATGAATTTAAACAAGTCAAAAGTGATGGTATTCGAGAAGGAGGAAAGTAAGACCACGTGTGAAATAATAGTAGGCAATGAATGTTTGGAGCAAAGACTGAGAAAGAATTTGAGAGGAAGGTAACTGCAAGGAATAAGGTGAACAATGCTTTGAATGCAATAATTTCTAATAGAAATATGTGTACTGAGGCAAGACTAGTGGTACACAATGGGATTCTGGCAGAATAGGAACGAAAGTAGAGTGAATGCGGTAGAGATGAGGTCACTTATATGTGGCAAATCCATTTATGATAGAGTAAAGAATGAAGATATTAGGAAAGAGTGTAAAGTTGATCTTCGCGTAGTAAATAAATTAAAAAAAGGGTTGCTCAGATGGTTTGGGCATGTTGAGCGAATGAACGAAGAAAGAATGGAAAGAAATATGACACGAGTGTTGACGGCACCAGAAAGAGAGGACTACCGCGGAAAGCGTGGCATGTCTAGATTAATCTGATACTGGAGGATGGTCCTATTAGGAGTCTTAACAATTGTCGAGCTTATATGCAAAGATGTGTGAATGTGGATGAGGCGAGACAGACATGAGTGTGTCAGGACAGAAGAGTGTGGCGCTCTAACCTCTCTGCCTACTCCTGAGGAAAACGGCGTGAAAAATGCGTTACAAAACTAGGCTTTTACTAAAACACGTGTTCATTCACTACGTTTAACATACATTTTTATTCATAACGGTAATCGTATAGATAATAGGACTTATACGGAGCGGAATAAAAATTGTAGTAGAAAATATTCATGAACTGTTGTTGCAAAGAAAATGGGCGACTTTACGTGGTACGGAAGGTATTTCATAATTTAGGAAACTGAAATTGAAAGTATACCTAAATACTATTTGATATTACTCTTTATTCCTGAATAATACAACTTTTTAAAGATTGCTATCACTTAATGTAGGTATTTAGTTGTGTACCTATGAAAATTTTACAACTAGAAATATGAATTCTTCTTCTAAAGATGAAGCTGCCAAGTTAATGATCGTGTGCCCGAGCGCGGCTAAGGGCCGGTTGTTTCAAGTTGGATTAAAGTAAGCGTTCTTTTAAAGCATAGATTTTGACGTTCTCCACCAATCAGACGATCCGTTTTCGTAAAAATCCATGCTTTGATCGACCGCTTACTTTGATCGAACTTGAAACAACCGGGCCTAAGGAGTCCTTCGAACCACGCAACCTTTCACAAGATGTGATGCATCCGGTGGGCGGGGGGATTCCGAGAGGTGTATCTTTCTCCTTTTCTTTTCTCTTTCTTCTTTTCTCGGAAATTGCAACAGCCTTAATCCATTCGCTTGCGTTCCCAGCGCAATGTACCTTTTGATGCAATGCCAGGCAAATCGTCTCAAAATATAATATATTGTTGTTTTACTCATATTTATGTACACAAAAAATCCTAATATTTTTATTATTGCAACTGTGAAAAGTAACATGAAATTATGTTTTATGATTAGTAATTACAATCAGCGTCGTTTAATTTAACACAAATAAACAGTAATAAAGAGATGCATTGAGAATGCAACTAATTTCGACATTATTAAATTACGTGAAATGAAATAACGATATCGCATTGGTCGCGATCGGCAAAGATGAAACGTCAGAACGAACAGAACACAATTTTGAAAAACAAGTAACCCATAAAAACCAAGTTTTTATTATACTCGCTTTCTTTGTAAAATATAATAACAATTAAAGACGAATTAAAATATATAACATAACACTAAACTTACAGTAATTTAATATATTTCTAAAATGTCAGATGTTTTGAGCTTTGATAAGACACTTCATAAACTGAAGATTAAATTCTAAAAACATTTGTCAGTCAATTTAGATTTTCGACAATTGTAGTGAAGTACCTATTATGTATACTGACGGAGTAATTCAAATTTAGAAAATATTCCGCGACGTTATCGGGCCGCCGTTGCTAATCAAACTTTTCTTATGATTCCAATTTGAAAAAACCAATAAAATTTCTAAAAATCCGAAATTATACTATAATTGTTGGTCTTGTGGTTAGGACACTCGCCTCGTGATCCAAAGGTCGCGGGTTCGAATCTCAGCCCAGACTAGCAAGTTAGTCCTATTTTCATAGCACAAGCGTTTAGCTTAGTTTGAAAATAGTAAGAATATTGATATGACACGTATTCCGTGTTCGCATCTCTATTTAATTTAAAAAAAAAAAAAAATATATTAATTTTTTATAACGAAAATTTGATAGATTTTCTTGATCGTCGCCACGAGTCTACTTGACAAGTTTCAGCTCGATTGGATCACGGGAAAAGGGTCAAAAATCGATCCAATTTTTTTTTTGACGGCAAGCCGGCAAGCAAGCTGACGCCACGAGGGATAAAAAGAGCTCGTTACTGGATCTTGATATAAACAAAAGTAAGACAAAAATACTAAGAGTAGATAGCTTTATCAAAATGCCGAGATCTAATGTTCTTAATGACTACAAGATGTCAGTAATACATGGGATCTCTCGCGGAAATGGAAATAATGCGAAATGGACGTACGAAGGAGAATTGTCTGCTATGTCGAAACAGCGCAAAAGTTGTAATGACCGCTCCATTTCAATGAACGTAAAATTCGGCTGGTATTTTCTTGATAATTTCTTTAGCTCTACAGCACGGAGTTGAAAAATATATTCTGAGAGGAAAAGAAATAAAATGCTCGACGCCTTAGAAATTCAGTGTTGATATATCATTCATTCAATTCAGTGTTGTCGTATACTGCGTTGGCAAATTCTTCAGAAATTCCTTACTGGAGAAAGGATCTACATAATAAGAAGGAAAATAATTCTTCCGAGTTTCGGGAATGTTTTTAAGAAAGATGGAAATACGCTAGAGAAATTAGTAATCGCTAGGAATGTACAAGAACAAGAGTTAAATGTTAAAATCTTTAACACAGACCTTGGTCTGGTTGAGGAGACAGTGAATGGTATCCACCGCTTACCCAGGACCGTTCTAAGAGCAAAAGCTTCCATATCGGTCCTACTCAATCGTCTCCAGGTTGACATTTTTTTCAACTAACAAGCAAGACCGTGCTGCTTCGCACCGGTCGTATAAACCGTTGCGAAGTGGCACGGCCGCTCGAACAAAACCATTCACTGTATATTCAATGTTGATATGTCTTTATTGAAAAACACAATACATAATTATAATACATAAAATACATAGAAATAAAACAGTAACATAATAGTAAGAAGGAAAAAGGTTAAGAAGAGTGTAAATATCTTTTACATAACACTAAAAACAATCAAGATGGATACACCAGGTCCACGACATGATCGGGCCCTCACTGCACTCAGAAGGTACACACGTAAACAAGGCTCCAGGATCGCGAACAGTGGAGGCAAACACTAATTTATTTATTTATTTATTAATATATAGTATTCATAAGTTCACAATTTCAATAACACAACATCTTGAATTATTTTATCTGGAACTCAATTACGAACGACTCCTGTAACAATATAGTTTTAAATTCTAAAGCGCTAAATCTAGAGTGAGGCAGGAAAATAAACAATAAAAAATATAAAAAATAATTATTTTGCTATATCTGAAGAGGAAAATAAAAAAATGTTCATGTCGTAGAAGTAGACTAAAGGTACAGATACACATGCCACTTAGTGGCATGCTCATAAATCAACCGGAGGTTGTATGGCTAGTGGCATGCTCGTTACTAGCAATGTGCGTACACACATGCCACTAATAAGCAAGGCCTAGAGAAGGTCGATATTGCGCATGCTCACGTGCCACTAAATAAGCATGTGTATCTGTAGCTTAAAGGACCGGAACTATTTTATGAGTTAAGTATTTTATCCGTTCCTCTCTGCAAATCTCCTCTGGCTTTAATTGAATTTGGAATTAGAAAGAAATTAAAAAAAGAAAATTATTTAAATTTAGGCAAAATAGAAGATTAATTCTACGGGGGGGTATGAGAAGTTCGGAGAAGTTACATTTAACCTCCTTTCATACTGGGTGTAATATATTTCGTAATTACAAAATGATGTACAAAAACATAATTTGGTTTCATTCATAATAGGTACCTACATTTCAGTAGGTACACAATTAGACTAAAGACTATGATACTCAGTTGTGAGCACATCCATTGAAAGGAAAAAGTTAATCTATCAAAACATGAGTATTTCAGCATGGAGCAAGTTTTCTCCCACAGGTACTAAAGTAAAACACAATGTTGTGAAACAATCGTGAAATAGTTGTTAACGGGATCTGCGTAATATTTCAGGAAATAGTAATACAAATGTACTTGGGAACCGTTATAACATACCTACATAAAGAAGACCATTGCACTATGCAGACTAATAATGCAAATTTCATCGCATGTTGCAAACGATTTACATGATGTCAATTTTACATTGTTATCTAGTGATGATATTTTAACCGGTGACACACTATCCATTTTTGAGATTTGTATTTAATTACATCATTGATTGCCAACTAATTTCTCACAATTCGACGGGCAACCATCAGCACTAGATAACCAGTTATATCTCAGTTACCAATCACAGGTACAATCAGATACAAATTCCAAATAACTATACCGAAAATAACCGGTTAAAACAACGATTTGACTATGACTACCGTAAACCCTTGAAAAATCACGGGAAACTGAAAATTCACGAATAGAAAACCTTTTTTTTTAATTGACTTTATTCGCCTAACCTAACCTAGAACTAATCTCAGATTAACTTAAAAACTAATTTCAGCGACGTAAAACCTAAGTATATTTATGACAGCAACTTTAATGACGAAATTTTTGGTGAATGTTCTTTACTGATCATAATAAATTATTAATGTGAAAATTTGAATACCGTGTAGTTTGGTAGATCGACCTTTGCATCTAGCCTGAGCCGTGCGCTGATTAACTTTTCACACTCGGCTGCCCGCGCCTCATTAGCGGCTAACCAGTGTTGTTGTGTTGTAATTCATCAAGTTACGCGAAGCACGGACGTACGTACCATTCCGAATAGGAGAGATTTTTACTCTCTATATATATATATTATATATATATTATATATATATATATATATATATATATATTGTAACGAAGCTAAAAACAATCACGCACTTCTGTCAAGTGACAGTTGTTTGAAGTTGGCACAATACTGCCGAAAGGTCTAGAATTACCTTCAACCTTCGAGATGTCTGCAACTTTCCAAGAACATCTGGAAATTACGAGAACTTGCGAGTAAACACTGGAAATGTCTAGATAACAGCATAAGCCAGTATAAATATGGCACACGGGAGAAAGGAGTCAATTGTTTTGGGCGCGCGCGTTTGACAGCGATAATAGAAGCGAAGGTAGCCGTGAGTCGCGAGTTGACAGGACGAGCCGTAATTTGATAGCGAAGATTCTGGAAAGTTCTTACGTAGCGAAATAAACCGAAGCGAAATTAATAAGTGTGGAAATTGGATGGAATATTCTAGTGAATAGTGAATAAAGTGTCAAAGCGAACATAAAGTGTCTATTCACGAGTGATAAATATGCGAAACAGCTTAATTTAAGGAATAGCGTTACATTTAATGGTGTAAGGCCCGGTTGTTTCAAGTTCGATCAAAGTAAGCGGAAATTCTGGCTTAAACTGAGCTTAACCTCAAGGTCACGCGAAATCTCGAAGAATTGAGTTGTTTCAAATTAAAAATCTGTTAAATCGGATTAGGGGTGTTGCAATTGTGTAAAATAAAAATCATAGATAAATGCACGCCAAAATAATTTTGCATATGGCAACACATAATTTAAATTTCATTTGACAGCA
>JADDOH010003207.1:0-16715 GCA_016648135.1 Agrypnia vestita | reverse complement strand
TGCCTAAGATCCTCTATAGTCCGGAATTTTTTACAAACGAGTACCTTGTAATCTGACAAATTACAGATCCAATGATAAGATTTTATATGTTACACTCTGAAGTACAAATCATACTTCATTATATATGTCAAATTTAGTTAATTAAACAACACAATAGAGAGCTTACGTTTTATTATAAAATTAACGTCATTAATGCTATAGAACTTACAAAAAATAATAACTTCACATTAGGAAATAATTGTGTACAAACAAATGTACATACTAAAATAATCAAAAATTATGAATAAAAATCATAATATGAATGTCGGATTACAGGGGGGGCCGGATTACCGCGGGTCCACTGTAATAGAAAATTTTAATAATTTTTACACTTAATATATTTCTTAGCCTAACAAATATATTTATACATTTTCTTATTCTTTTTACGAGTTCTGCGATGTGTCTATTCCACCTTAAATGTTCATCAATCATTACACCTCGGTATTTTATCTCAGATGAAGAGTCAATTAAAGTACAATTTTTTATTTTTTTTAAAAAATAGAGATGTGAACACGGAATACGTGTCACATCAATATTCTTACTATTTTCAAACTAAGCTAAACGCTTGTGCTATGAAAATAGGACTAACTTGCTAGTCTGGAGTGAGGTTCGAACCCGCAATCTTTGGATCACGAGGCCAGTGTCCTAACCACAAGACCAACAAGCTATTATTGTTAGACTGTACACAATTAGTGTTACATTTTAGATTGTGAATTTTTAGGAATAATTTTTAGAGAAAACAAAATGAATGTCTTTTTTTGCATTGATTTATTGATGATTGTTAAAAGGTTATTTTCCAACCACGATTTTAATGTATTGCTAATTCGTAAACTTTTGCCCATTTTGGACCATTTGTTATTCGGTGATTCCACCCCAACACTCAAAAATAGCCGAGTCATATTGTTGATGCCCGTGTAATTACTTAATTAATTTAAATTTATGACACTTGCAATTTTAGATTAGACCTTTGGGAAGTGGTCGTGAATTTATTTACATGGTCTAATTATTGTGATATGTTGATTGAGATGAATGTAGAGTGTAAGGAATATTAAATAAATGTCGTTAAAAACTCAAAACAGAGGTTGCCAGTGTGCAATATGTATTAAATACATCTTCGGGCTTTTCTGCGACATCTGAGGTGGAATCAAAGTTGCAAGAACAGGGCGCCAAATACTTGATAGTTTATAACTGTCTCTATTGAAAGTAGGAAGTTAGGGATTAGGACAGCGGTACTCAACCTTCTTTTCTTCGGGCCACATACATATGTTTGCTAAGTTACGTGGGCCGCAACATTATACTGATATAACGAAAAAAAGTTTTATAGGGAAAAACAGTATTGGTTGAAATCTGTTTGATTCAAGATAAGGGCGCCGCCACTTGATAAATCAGCAAATATTTTTTTTAATGTAACATAATGATAATAAGACTTAATTATTTGAATGATTCAAAAGAGTATGAATAATATTTATACATTTCAAAAAAGCATTCGACAAACAGGAACACGTGATTTTACTGACAGAAATTAATTTGTGGAATACGAGGATCATTAAAAAAATGGCTAAAAATTACATGACTAACACTAAACTTACACTCTGTGATTAAAACTATGTATGGTTGAAAGAACGAATTCTATCTTAAACTATAGAAATTGCCGGTTTTAAAATAACAAGAGTTTCTCTTTTTGTTTGTGCGCATTTCAAGATATTCAAAACTTACAATGCCAGATTTTTTAAATCGTACGTGATATTAAATGTGTTTCGGGCCGCACGTAAAAGCTTGGCGGGCCACAGGTTGAGTATGGCTGGATTAGGATGTAGGGAAGAGGAAGGAAATTAGAATGTAGGATTCAGCCGCTGAATAAGACTTAAGCGAAACGTTGAGATTTTCTTTTCAGTAAAATATTCGGTTCGTATGAAATATCTGTTTTATTTAACACTTAAATATATCCAACAATCATAATAATAACCTTAACTCTTTAAGTACTAATATTATTTTTAAAATTGGTAGAAGTCAGTTTATTTCACACATATCTGCTAATTTCTTCATCTAAAGAGTTCAAATATTAAATTAAATACAATATTTTTGTCATGATGATAGAAATATTGACGTTTCTGTATTTTTGAATCCGGGTAACAACTATTAAATATCAATCTTGCTATTTTCAGAATACGTTAAATTATTACGTACATACAATGTTAAAATACTTAATTCAGTATCAGCTGCCACTACTTATTTACCGCGACAGTTTATTGCTGGGTAATAACTATCTAGATAATCCTGTGCGCCACACTCTTATGTCCTGGCTCAACTCACCCACATTCATTCATCTTCTCATCCAAGCGCGTTGATTTTTTATCTTACCTGATCATTCCGTGTCTTCCGTTGTCATCCTATATTTCTAGTGATATAAACACTTGCATCATGTATCTTTCTTACCATTCTCTCATTCATTTATTCAACATGACCAAACTACCTAAGCAATCATTTTTTAATCCTATTCACTATCCTATATGATAAAAGTATTTATATTTGTACATACATTATTTGATACCCATACACACAAATAATCACAAAATTAATTTCATTGTTAAATTAAAATAAAATTATTTCCATCACATACATATACAAGTTTTGTTTTATATTGAGTTGGAGACTGCAGGAAATATTAACTGATATACACTTTTAGTAAGAAATATAGGGCCAATTTTATTCAAGATCGTTTAAGCACCAAATTTTATCAAAATAAACAGCTAAAATAAATATTTGATCTTAATGACCTATTTCTAAATGACTGAAATGATTTGTAATTTTTTAAGTAAATTTGTCTTATTTTGACTACTAATACTTTTCGACATTTGGTTAGCTTTTGATGTGCTGTCATCAAAATGTAAAAATCAGCTAATACTTTTTTCATTTAATTATCTTTTGATGTACTGTTATCAGTTGATGAGTCAGATGCATTACTCAGAACTTAGAAATATGTTCATCACTCAAAGCTTTATTTTTAGAGAACTTTTATTTTTATTTTCTGACTGACTTTTGCACATAGCCATTTTGGTATGGTGTTATTCTTACTTGTAGGTAATGTCTAGTATACAGTAATTATGAGTAGCATCTTAAATTACCTGAATTATTTGAGGTTTCTTTGATAGGATTTCATTTATCAAATATTGGAAATATTTAGAACCAATAAACTGAGTGGTTTCATCGAGATTAATTTTATTCTTCTTTTGATGCAATTGAGCTCAGTAAAGCCCGGGAGAAATGTTGTATGAAACTGGACAGTTTGTTAATAAAATGCCACAAGTTAATGAATATTGTCTTTAAATTTTATAGTATTAATGCCGGTTGACATATATGTTGAATTAAATACATTTTGGAATGATGCAGAAATACACCACAGCCACTTTTTTTTACATACATTTCTATTTATAAAATATTCATTCATTGATATGGCTTAATTATTTATCATTATTGGACCTTAACTGATGTTTTTGCATTATAAATACATTCACAATTATACTTAAAATATAATATTTCAAATCATACGAAGTCATGAATGTCTCAATATTATAAACTGTATACATAAATAGTGAAAGATTTGTAATCAATAGTTTTTTTTTTTTTTGTACATTCACGTTGTCTCATAGCTAGTAGCAACATTTTTACAGGTGGATTCCTGCCTTGATAATGTGTCGAAAATGATCAAGCAACCAACCTAATATCAATGGTTATAGAGATATACAATATCAAAGTTTGCTTTTTTTTCAATATTTCTGACTTATTTTTTGCAAAAAGTTGAACTATCATTACAGTAACTCAATATCGATTATGAAAAATTCATTCACTATCAGATAAAATGATAAATACCTTGCAAAAATTGAAAAAAGAATTTTTACAATCATTTTATTTGAATTGTATTAAAATGATGAATTTTTCATATTTGATAATAAGATTACTGTAATGATAGTTGATTTTTTTTGAAAAAGTAAGTCTAAAATATTTTTAAAAATGCAAATTTTGGTATTGCAATCTCCATAAATATTATCAAGGCTATGAGACACACCGTAGGATATGATTTTTGTTAAGCGTGTACAGATTTTTAAAACAAATATATCACAATATTTTTTCTTATTTCACAATCATATTTATATAAAATTTCTGCCGACCAATATAATATTAAAAGTGTGATTGGTGGTAAATGTAATTATGTTTATGTATATTCATATGCTAACTAACTGTCCTTATTAATTGAAATGTTCTGCATCACACCGTATAGTTGAATTTATGTATATTTGTAATATATTTGCCGCCTATGAGAAATATATATATTTTTTTAACTTGTAAAAATTCATGTGTATTTTTGTAACATTATTTTTTTTTTAGTTATTTCTGTTTACCTTTATCAAATAATGTTGGTTTCTTATGTACTATTTCTACAGAAATATTCCAAATAATTTTTATTTTAGTTATTTTTAATCAAGTTTAAAAATTATAACAATTTAATATTCTATCATATTATCTATGTATATGGATATTTTATAATGAGTTGTGATCCTCTTTTTTTAATGTAGATTATTGCTATAACATAATTATTCTTCATTTATAATGATTTATTTTCAAAATTATTGATTGAATATTCATACTTTAGATCGATATTGTAATTATATTGTTAAATATTTTGCCTGTCCTATAATCCCATGAAATTTGTAACTATGAAATTAATAATTTTTCATAAACATAATATGTACATTATCGTTTTTCTATTCTGAAATCTGTATACTCCCGTTCTTTTTAGGTAATATGTAGTGCATATTCACAACCAACAACTATTATTAATTTTCTTCTAATCCAGAAATATTAATTCTTGAAAAACTTATTTTTTTTACTTTTCAATTGTGCCTTTTGTATACCAAGCATTGAATACATAATACATAGATTAATATAAATTTTAATAGTTTGGTAAACATCTATTTGTTATTTACATTGATTCCTTTAATATTTCATTATATAAATAGCTCACAAAAGAAAAAAAGTTGGTCAATTATCACTTTTATTTTTTACTTATTCTCAAATTCCAAAAATTTATTTTGAAAGATCATCTGATCTCTCGGTATAATGTTTATATATTAGTCATCAGGGCTGTTGTGTAAGTAAATAAGTTGTGTAAGTTCCTCTATTACTTTATATACTATAATTTTTCATTGATATCATGTACATAGTTCATAAATATTCCACGATTATTTTTTTATATATACAGGGTGTCTCGTAGCTACTAGAAAAAACTTTGGGGAGTCTTCATTCAATTTTGAATAGAAAATATTCTTTACACACTGAAATGCCGACAGATAAGGGACATCAAAGATTACATTTTTTTCAATATTTCTGATTCATTTTCTGTATAATCACTCAGTAACTTATACGGAATATTAAAAATTCATTCGCTTGGATACAAGTCAAATAAAATGTTTAAAAACTGCGAAAATATTTTTTTTTAAAGATTTTTCTCATTTTTAATTATTATTATTAATTACATCCAAGCAAATGAATTACATATTAATATTCCATATTAGTTACTGTAGTGGTAGTCCAACATTTTTCAGAAAATAAGTAAAATGTTGAAAAAAATGCAAACTTTGATGTCGTCTGTAGCTGTTGACATTTCACCCAAAATGTAAAAAAAGAATATTTTCTTCGAATAAGTTTTTGCCACTAGCTATGAAACACTATATATATTCTCTTCTTCAACCATATTGTATAAAATTGTAACCACAGAGTAATACTATGTATTACAACCATTGCAATGTTTATGAGGATTTTGAATCTCCAGTGTCCTACAAATTTTACTTTAAAGTAAGTCATTTTTATCGAGATGATTAAGATATTTTTGATTGAAGGATACAGCTAAATTTTAATTAGATTATTTTAAACTTACAAAATTTTGTTTTGTAATTCCAATTGAACAAACTTTATGTAATAACAATTCCTTAGTTACGTTAGCTTTACCTGTACATGAGATTAACAATATAATCCTTTCTTGTAAATTTTTTACTTCATAAATTAATTTTATTATAGTGAAGTACAATATTTTCCATACCCATAAATTTTTATAAATACACAATAAATTGCATTTATTAAATTAACAATGCATCGGTGGATTTGTGCTGAATGTTGTTATTAATTTTATACCTTGAAGTCTCAAGCACTTTATTTAAACACAATATGTCTGTAAATGAATCTCGTTTTACATTTAAAAATGAAAATAAATAATCCTTCTTGTTTGCGCACTTCAGTGATTTGTGTTAGGGTGTTGGAATGGAATGCATAAAGTATTTTTATAAAAATTTTGTTTTATTTATCCCAGATCGATGATTTATGAAAGTTTTTATGATTTAAGTTCTGGGTAATCTAACACTGCTTTTGTTTTCAAATCATGTGCATAAGTATATCTTTGGACATTTTATTCTAAAACGGCATATTGTGTGTGGTCCGTCGCTTTCTTTCACTAGACTAAAAATGTATGATATACATAAGGTAATGGCGCCTATTATGGACGTGGATCAGCCATGGAAATTTTTTGAATTTACCTCCAAAATTAAGCAAACGCTAAGTTTTTTTTTTTCAAATGACTACACCGATCAGTTGTGCTAATATTTTAGCTGTCATACCAACTGTTTTTGACCCGCCACAGCCACTTTGTTTGCGGCTATCACGGTTGTTAGTTGTGCGGTGTCATTTGGTGTCGGGAATCGTAATTTATTACAAGAATCGTGATGCAAGTAAGTACATTTAACATCTTATTTTGTGTCAGGTGTATCGTCATTGTTGAAATTCATATTATTTAGAGATTTATCAATAGTAATACATTACTTTTATATTATAACCTAAATGTCATTGGCATTCTAAACCTAAAATTTACCGTTGTCCATAACTGGATATTATTCAAGCACGTACACCCAATCATGGACAAAGTGTCGATAAGGTGAACTTCATTATATATATATTTTTTCATGTATCTATCATACGTCTGTTCTAGTATATCTTCATGTTTCTCTAGAAATTCCTGTCCATTCACAAACAATCGGCCAGGAAAGAAGTGGTTCTCTTTGTTTTTTTTCTTTCCGGTTGGTTTTAAAATAAGTATTTCGTTAATAATGAATACTTTTGTCTTTTACATGATTATTCATATTTCCATAACTGCTGTTCATAATTGGGGTCCTACTCTGGAGTATTTACTGTCCATTGATGGCTGTTCATAATTAGATAATGTCCATAATTGGGGGTCCAACACTGGATTAGTATTGTCCATTAATGGTGTCTGAGTAGGAGTGTTGTTTTTTTAAATATTTTATTGCACTGAGTATTAAACTGAAATTAAACATTGAATACTGATTGAGAAAAGGACTTTTTATTTACCTCCAAAACCCAAACCCGAATGTATATTAAAAAATGAACAA
Source organism: Agrypnia vestita (assembly GCA_016648135.1). Lineage (NCBI taxonomy): Eukaryota > Metazoa > Arthropoda > Insecta > Trichoptera > Phryganeidae > Agrypnia > Agrypnia vestita. Next base: position 9,219 of record JADDOH010003207.1, on the reverse strand, counting down.
ATTACAAAGCAAAAACAAAAAAATTTCGCTTATACTGTCCATGACTGGTGACTGCCTTACATACATTTTTAGTCTAGTGATCTACATCATTATTTAAGAATAGTGCTTGCAATATCCTGCAAGTTTGGTAAGTTGTAAACATACATATATGGTATTGTGTATCCTGGTGTTAATTATTAGCCTTACATATTTAATGAAAATTAAACAAAATATGTAATACTTTTTCGCAGTTCTGGTTAGGTTAGATATAAAATTCCTTATAGTAAAGTAAACATTTGGAAGTTGGCTTTTATTGATATTGCCAACTATGGGCCGATTTCCAAACTGTGCATAGTGGCTAAGTCTCCCAAAGAATAGTTTATGACCAGCTTTATTGCGCTCCGAATAACTCACTAAGTCCATCTCAGCATGGCTTTCTAAAAGGAAGATCTACTGTTTCCAATCTTGTATTGCTCAATGAATATTTGATTGAATATATGGATAGCATCATAGGTCGTCACGTTAACGTGATTTACACTGACTACAGCAAATGCTGTGATAGAATCAATCACAGACTGTTGTTGAATAAATTAATGGCAATGGGTGTTAGAGGCGATCTGCTAAGATGGTTTTCATCGTAAATAGACAATAGGTCACAAACAGCAGTGCTTAACAACTATATTTCCAGTTGGGTATTGGCAGCCCCAAGAACAGAAGATTGAAGAACTTTAGAAGAGGCCTTCATCCAGCAGTGAAGAGATGGCTGAGGAAGGAAAAGAAGATTGATACCCAGCGCGGTCCCTTCTGGGAACTTTGCTTTTCATAATTTTGTTAATGACATAGACAAATGTTTTTCATCATTTCACCTGCTCTGTTTTGCTGATGACATGAAAATCTTTGGAACTATTACGACACAAGCATATATGTCTGTTCTTCAGCCAGATCTTGGTCGTCTGGAGGATTACTGCACCCCCAACTGTGTGGACCTTAATCCTTCTAAATGTTCAATTGTTTCATTAAGCCGCGAATGCAAAACTTTATCTACTAACTACGTGTCAATTTTGATACCCACATTGTAACAAAGGCTTCTTGTGCGCTTGGCTTCGTAATGCGTAGCTCTACCTCATGCACTAAGACAGACCCTCAAAATCCTGTATTGCACATTTGTAAATAGAAATTTCGAGTACTCATCACAAATCTGGAATCCTAGATACAATATGCGAATATCATGTATCGAAAACATACAAAAGAAATTTATCAAATACATGTGTTACAGTCTGAATTTGAATTGAATCTGAACACGTGACAGATGTCTTGAAATATTTTTTAAAAAAAACTTCTTGAAATAGCCCACTTTTTTTGCCTCAGGCTCAATACTTTATCCTGAATTATTATCCAAACTCTCTATTAATTTTCCTCCTAGAGTTCTAAGAAGTAACCCTCTTTTTTTTATTCCCCCTGTTTCTAAAAACTATGAGCGAAATTATATAATATTGATTTATATACAATCATTGTTACACATTTAATTCTATTTTGTACTACTTAAAACTTTAAAACTTTACACCTACAATACCTACTCTTCTATGCTCGAGTCTCTGACTCTCATAGAGATAGTAGAGTATATTGTTTCCTTTATTACTCCCTTTCTTTGAACTTGTCGCGTCTGCTTGTCGGCTTGTCTGCCGAAAAAACTTTGGATCGATTTTTAACCTTTTTCCGTGATCCAGTTGAGTTGAAACTTTGTGGCGAGGATAAAAATGATCTAACAAATTTTCGTTTGAAAAATTTTAATAATCATAGTATAATTTTGGATTTTTTGTAATTTTAACGATTTATATATCGTTTAATTTTCGAGCCCGACGCGTGGAGTAGGCGCAAAACCTGTTTCAATGAGAAAGGGAGTATAATGAAAACTTTGTTTTTGTGGGTTAGTTTTTTTAAATCTTAAATTGTATTTATTTATGTAAAAGGAACAAATAAATAAAATTAAAAAAAAATTATCAAAATTTATAATTTAGATTTATTTCAGAACAACCCCTTTGGTGTGCAGCATTTGTTTTCTGAGTCATTCTTCAAATAATACGGGGTTATTTGGAAAACATTAATAACCTCACAGGACTATATTCCTGCCTTGATTATGAGTCGAAAATGTTCAAACAGCCATGACCTAATATCCATAGTTATGGAGTTATGCAATTTCAAAGTATGCAGTTTTTTTTTATTTTTATGTTTTAACATACCTCATATTTATTTAATTATTGTTAGCTGTTGGTTTTCCGAATGAATAAAATTGTTAGGATTACTAGTGGTGTGTGGGGAGCTAGAATTAATTTGCTCGCATCTTTAAAAATACAATTTAAAAAAAGTGGGAATGACATTTTTTTAAAACAGGTGTTCCATAAGATGGGGGGAAGTAATGACGGTCAAACCGTTATTTCAATTGGTTACACATTGTATAGTTATTTGAGATCCGTATCTGATTGTATCAATGATTGGTAACTGATATATAAGTGTTGAATAGCCTACCGATGATTGCCCGTTGAAAAATTAGTTACCAGTCATCAATACTATTAGATACAAATCTCAAATAATGGTTAGTGTGCCGGTTAAAACACCATCACCAGATGAAGTCAGAAATATTTACTTAATATTGCTGCTCTACTATTCTAGTGGGAATGACATCGGTTTCTCATACCGGGGGTTCCGAATTCATTTCCCAGTGAGGTCACAATATATAGGTACAGTAGCCGGCAAACATTTTGAAATTTTACGGCGTAGTGGGGGGAAGTTTCCGCATGTACCATTCCACCGAAGTAGGGAAGGGTAAAAAATATCGATATATTAATATATCGATATTTTTTTTTGAAAAATATCGATATTTATCGTCGATATATTTTTTCGCGATATATCGAATACCGATTTTTTTTTCTGGGATAACCGATATTTTTTTCTTAGCGACTTTTTTAGTTTTGGTCATTTTTTGGAAACTTTTTTTTGGGCATCTTTTTCACTTTTTTTTGGTCTCGATATTTTTTCTTGGATAATCGATATATTTTTTTTTTGGTCGCCAAAAGCTTATTCCCCTTACATTTTTGAAAAAATGATATCGATATATTTTTCGCAATGTATATCGATTATTTTCGATACTTTTTTAAAATATGGATTCGATATATATCGATATTTTTTTTTCATTTATCTATCCCTACACCAAAGAGACCCAAATTTTGTCTTCTGCGCATTCCCCCACTACGCCAAAAAATTTCAAGAAGTTTGCCGGCAACTGTACATATGTTTTTCTCTAGCCTGGATATTTTTTATGCTGTATTTTGCTACAGTCCTCTCATGTCTTTTAGCCTTAAAATTTATAAAAATATCTTTCATGTTTAACGCTACCTACTCGAAAAGTTAAATAAAAAATGTTTTGTAATGTTTGTATGTCCTCTGATATACTATCTTATCTATGGTCCTCTGCGCCCGCGAAAATAATCAGTATAGGTACCTACCGGGGAATTCCCTGTCGTGTTGGACCTTTCCAAACTGACGATTACCATCTCACTCAGTCGCGTGACTAGTGACTAGTCACCACTTAACTGACTATGCTTTAAATATGCCTAACTACTTGTTTTCAGTATTTTAGCAATTAAATTAATGACCGCAGTCGACCCGGAATGGATTACTGTAATCGGTAATCAATCTCGCGACGTTTTGCCGTTCGCCAAGCAACCAGTGGCGTTAACATAATTTTATTTTTTATTTTATTTTTTATTTTATTTATTAGAGACACTAACAGGATAATGGGTACATGACACTCAGATAATAAACATTATAGTGAAGACTATGCCCATTATCCCAATTATCCCATTTAAATTATTTAATTACTTATATTTTCTAATTTCCAAATATATCAATGGTCTCTACGTATACCTACTGTAGAATCTGCAAAAATTATATTTTAGTTTGATTATCTTAACTATCCAATTTACTAAAAAAAAAATTTCCTTTATTTTTTTTACAGAGTTGGGGGGGGGGGGGTTACTTAAGACTCAAACATACCTACAAGATAAAATATTATGATTAAACAAGTTTTGACTCAATATCATGGTTTAATGCATTGCGAACGAATATGGATATGTTTTTCACGATTACAATAAAAAATCTACGATATGTGAATACATAAATATAAGGTGGCATTTGCCCCGCTATGCCCCCACATAGGGGACAAATGTATTGTTACTTTAAAAACAAAACATAAACTTGTAATGACCCAAGTAGATAGAGGGTATCCTAATCAAATCGAGCAGACTGTATTTAATGTCGAAATGATGTTCAATTAATATTATAAAGCATTTTATTGTATTTCAATATAAATCGTTCTCCTGGTCACGGTAAGCACTGTGATGATCCAGCTAGATAGTGGGGTCCTAACCAAATGACGGTATTTTCTAGAGATGTTTTCTGTTATATGAAAAATATTATACAGTCGTAAAATAGTTGACGCGAGTTGAATTTTATTATTATATTTTTCATTCCGATCTTATATGTGAGCGCGCTCGATCGAGCGACAGGATGCAACCGGTCGACTTCAACCATATGATGTAGCGATACAGTTGTTAAAAATTAAATATTCAATACAGAAATATTACTACTACTAAAATTCAACTTTTCATATGAAATAATGTTCTATACTATCAGAAATTGTTCTATACGATAAGTTAACTAAAAATACGTATTAACTGAAAATATTTCTAACATCTTGGGTTCGCAGACGAAATCGATAATACCTAATGCCCTTTGCATTTACTAAGTATATTACCTAAATCGCCACAGCTATACCATCCTGTCCGTCAGGGACGAAACATAAAACACAGTTATATTCCTAAAAGTGCTACCTCTTACGCGACAAAAATACCTATTGCAGTCGGGCTATGAATATGAACTATTTCCGCCTCATAATGGCGCCTGGAACCAATACTAAAAACCTCACTAGAAATAATAAATGCGACTAAATCTCGATAAATACAATATATACTATTCGTAATACGTCGTTGAATTTGCACATGATTCGTCTAATGGATGAAGGACCCCGTTGTGTATCGTAATAACTTCAAATTCTTTTATAGGAGCAGTGTGGAAACAATTGCATAATATTACGTAATAAAAACATCTAACGAACCTAAAAATCTATACATTTATGTTACAATAAAATACATACACTAGAAGAATTCGTGTATTAGAAATAAAACATTTCCGTTTGGGGACAAACCAGTGGAATTGTTCGAACGGTGCAAAGGGAAAAATTCACACATATTAAATAACACTGAAAATAATAATTATAAACACTTTGTATTAGCAAATTCTTACCTTGAATGGTTTCGTCCTAGACGTGCATGAACCTGTTCATATTAATTCCGTGGGGAAATAATACATATATTTGCTATCTACAAAATACGATATTTTTGAAGCGAAACTTCTTAGTAGATAAAGTAATAGTAGTAGTAGTAGTTTAGTAGAAAGTAGATAAAGTATTAATTATAAGTAGATAAGGTCTCGGGGATGGTTTGTTCGAAAGGATTCTACAACAGCCCGTGAGTTTATATGAAATAATAGTTTCTTTGAATGCTAAATTTTGGTTTTTTAAACCCTCAGCATCTCTGCCGAGGGGGGTTAAGGCTCCGCGCCCGCCTAAACCCGGTGACCAGCTTCCTAAGTGACTAAATGGCCCCCCTTGTTCCTCCGGAACTTACTGCATCCCGAGACTCTATCTCTTCTTTACGAGATGTGATCCTGTGACGCCTCTCTTTTAGGCTTATAATTGAGATGTACGTACTCTTTTGGTACGAGTTTCTGATGATGGGTGCTGTCTTGAGGCGCCTTTCTTTTAGGCCGGTGTTTGAAGAATCATGTACTCTTTTGGTACGAATTGATGACGACATTAGCCTCCTTTGCGGGCATCGTCAGCGATGTTACAAATTATTGTGCAATCTCATTATGCCTTTTCAGAGCGGCGTCCCACGATTCTGCATCTTGCAACATTTACTTTGGTCCAATGTTAGAGTGTTAGTAACATATTTATAATATCCCAGCTATTCCATATGAGTGAATGATTTTTATACTGATTCTAGCTCTGTCTTTTTACAGAGGATGAAATAGAAGTTAACGTTTTCTATTGAGATTTCATAGCATTCAGGCATGAAAATCCTTCCAAAGTCAGAGAATTCACGACGTTGGTTCACGCTGTTTTTGAGCAGGATGAGGCGCGAAGGTCGAGTCTAGTGGCCACTCCGATCAACAAGGGAGGTCCCGCTTTTAAGAGTACCCCACAGGGGCTTGCGCGGATGACACGAGCGTCATCCACAACCTCACCTAGCTCAACGTTCATAAACCAGAAAACTCCAATTTTAGTTAGATCTCCCCATTCTGTCCTTTACTCGTCATTCTGAAGCTACTTTTTAAGCCGGATATTTTTTTTTTTATTTATTTAAAAAATGCTTGTTTACAAATAAAGATACTTAATACTAATTTAACAATAAAACATAAGATAAAACATAAGATAAATTACACATTTTTTTTGTTTTGTTTAATTTGTGGATTATGCCACTCTACTAGGCTACGCCTGTCCCAGAGTGGCGTTATAGAACACAATTATAATATTTTTTCGAATTCGTCAGTAGTATTTATTTTCATAAGGTAGTTATTATGTATCTACAGAGTATCAAGTGGAATGTTAGTGAAAGTTGAGTTAGTCATAAGTCCAAGTGTAAATATGTGTAGAATAATTGTTTAATGTAAAAAGGGTTAAAGTTTTGTTTAAGATTATTTTTTATTTTCCTTAATTAATTAATTAATTTATATAGGTATATATTTTTATTTGAAGACATTATTATGCAATTACAGTAAGTAAATTTTCAGTTGCTGTTCTACCTTTGGAGGTAAGCCAGTTGTTTGCTAAAGCTTTTATTTTATTAATTGAGTATATTCTGATTTCCGGGAAGTCTGTTTTAAATATGTTAAATATTTTAGGCCCTATGTATGAGTAATTTTTCTGTCCATGTGTTGTCTTAGTTTTTGGTATTTCGTCAAGGTTTCGTAATGCTTGTCTAGTATTATGTGAATGCGAGTTACTGGTTGCTGTTAGGTGGTTTGTGTTTTTGATGTAGAAGATGAGGGTAGACTTAACGAACAGCTGTCTAACGTCCAGTACATTAAATTCTCTGAATAGTCTGTCTGATTGGTATGTAAATGGTTTCTTATTAATGACTCGGAGCAAGGTTTTTTGTGCCGTTATAGCTGGTTTTAATGTGGTTTTGTAAGTACCTCCCCAACTTGGAATCGCATAGTTCAAAAATGACTGGGCAAGAGCATAATAGATAGTTTTGAGTTGCTGTTTATTAAAAATATTACGTATGGATTTAAAAAGGTAAATGAGTTTTAAAAGTTTTCCCGATAATAGTTCAATGTGAAGTTTCCAGTTTAGGTGCCTGTCTATTATGATTCCCAAGTATTTCACACTATCTGCATTTTCCAAGGGGGTGCAATCACAGTTTTGGTGTTGGCAATCATGCATAGTCAATTTTAAATCGCTAGATGGCTGCCCTCTTTTATCTATGCTGAATGTCAAATACTTAGTTTTTTTGAGATTGACTGTTAGCAAATTATTTTCCAGCCAGTGTTTTACTATGTTGCAACCCAGTTCAGCTGCTTTGAAAACAAGATCCCATGATGAAGCGTGGAACAGGAGTATTGTATCGTCTGCAAAAGTAACTACTTTCCCCCCCGTTGTTAGCTTGCATAAATCGTTTATGTATAGGAGGAATAAAACAGGTCCTAGTGTACTTCCTTGAGGGACTCCGTATTTGATGTAATGTTCGTCACTTTTAGTTTTGTCAAGTTGTGTAAATTGTGTTCTGTCTGTAAGGTAAGTTTTGAACCAGTTGTAACTTGCTTCCGAAAGTCCAGTCTGTTTTAGTTTGTGAAGCATTTTTTCATGTGAAACTGTGTCAAAAGCTTTCGTCAAGTCTATGCTATTGCTATACATTTTTTATTATTGTCAAGTTTGTCTGAAATATAACCAATAACTTCCTGTATTGCTTCTTGTGTACCCCGATTTTTTCTAAATCCAAACTGGTTGTTGGCTAAAATTTGATATTTTTCTAAAAAGTTGGTGATTGATTACAAACACATTTCTCTAGCAGCTTAGATAGTAAATTTAGGATGGATATAGGTCGGTAGTTATTTGGATCGTCTTTATTGCCAGCTTTATGTACGGGTGTGATTTTAGCCGTTTTTAGTTGGGACGGGAAAATACCTTTTGTGATGCTTAAATTAAATATATGAACTATAGGCTTTAGTAATATTTCTTTGAATGATTTAATTACTCTAGCGGATATTCCGTCCGGGCCTGGAGTGCAGTCTATGTTCAGGTCATCTCCTATTTTTTCCACATCTTTGTAACAGATAGGGGAGATCTCAAATTTGGGGAGATGGGGTCCGTTAGTTTTTATATTATTATAGTGTGACTGCTGTTTGTATTTATTTAATACTTTACGCGCTAGTGTTTCACCAATTGTGGAGAAGTGAAGGTTTAGTTTATCTGCTATTTCTTTCTTATCAGTGATGGTAGTGTTGTTGTGTACCAAAGTATTAATGTTACTTTTTTTATGTGTTTCAATACCATTTAATTCTTTTACGACATTCCATATGTTTTTAGTATTATTGTTTTGTTCGATTTTTTGTTTGTAGTGTTGTTCTTTTCTTTTTTTTATTATGTTGTTACATATATTACGGTATCTTTTATAATACTGATATATTGAATGGTTGAATGGATGTTTTTTTACTTGCTGATGAAGTTGGTCACATTTGTGAGTGCATTTTATTATATTCGGTGTTATCCAGGGTTTTATATATTTATTTATTTTTCTAACATAAGAGGTAGTATTTTTTTCAATATGTTTATTAAGAGTGTTTAAGAATCTAGATAAAGCTACATCCGTTTGTTTTTCTTTTAATACGTCTATCCAGCTTTCTGTAATTAGATCAGTTTTAAGTTCTTCGAAGTTTATTTGTTGGGTTTTTGTTAGATGTTGCTTACTTTGTAGTTTTGTGGTATTGCCGTGTAGCCCTAGCACAGTGCTGTAATGGTCGGTAATTGTTGATTTAATGACAGCAGTCTGTATGCTTAGTTTTGATTTTACATATATGTGGTAAAGACAAGAACCTGACTCTCTGTTTTCCCGTGTTGCT
>JADDOH010003205.1:0-50704 GCA_016648135.1 Agrypnia vestita | reverse complement strand
GTGCTCATCCACGTCACCCTGCCAGTGAAAACATTGGAGGAGTTGTCTGTTTTCTATCGGTAAAATGATACTGATATCTAGACCTTTGCAAATAGTCTAGAGACGGTTGGATTTTAACGTTCCGGGATATTGGAGAGGATAACATTTAAAGGATTTTATTTACCTGTATACCGACCTCTGCAGACATACCTACATCCGAGATAAAAAATAATATGATAAATAAAGCTTACAAAGGAGTAGCGTCCATTTGAAAATGGGAACTGCTTTGTGAGAAAAATGAAATTTTAGACCTCTGCCTATAGTTTGTACATCAGAAGAATATGTTGCGAAAATTGAATTTTTTAACAGGGTTTTTATGATTTTGTTCAACTTGTATTGAAGCGAATGAATTTATACTAATCAATATAAGTTACTGTAATGATAGTTTAACTTTTTGCAAAAAACAAGTTAGATGTAGGTATTGAAAAAAAATGCAAACTTTGCACTTTTGACATTTTCGACTTATTATCAAGGCAGGTATCTATCTACCTGTAAAGTATTGTGGACTAACTATGTTACATACACCTGTATAGGCAGTGTAAATTAAGAATACTGAGAGAAAGTATGGCAAATATGAGAAATCATCTATTGCGAGGTTAGGCCACCTTTTATGAGACAAAAGGGCAGGAAACAACAGACTCAGATAGTATATAAGCAGAGCAGTGAAAACATGACATGAGAGTGAAGTTTCGGCGAGGTCGGTAAAACAGGAACGAGGGACGGGGTCGTGCAAGCGAGTCAGGCACAGAGTCGGGCTGGGGCCCCATCGGGGTGATTGCGACTCACGGGAAGCAGGGCGGGGGCGGCGCCGCGGCGGGGGCCGGGGGCGCGGGGGCGCCGGAGCGCCGCTCGGGCGCGCGCCGGCGGGCGCCCGCGCCGTCCGAGTTTACATTGCCGCCATCCGCACAACGGGGGCTATCCTGGCAGTCTGCAACCACAAGAGAAAACAGCACACAGTGATCGCAGGTAACAGCGGGAAATCAGGGACAGGCCTGGCGCGCGCGCGATTGCCGACGGCGTCTCGCAACAAAATAAATCACAAACTACTCTTTAAAATACTCGAATATTATGGTGCAAGAGCTGGTAGTATCAACTTGGACCATTACAAGCGACGACCGTTTGAGGATTACATGGATTTGTAAATTTCAAAATCTATAATTTATCTAATAATAAAACATGTCTAGAATATTTTCCCAAAGTTTCAAATCAATCGGAGTAAAACTCTAGGAGAGAAAGTCTTTGGAAATTCTTCTCATTAAACTTAGCCGGCCTCGGAGCATCGCAGGTATATCAAGGCAACTGCTTAGCTATTGTTTGACTGTCTAGGCATGAGTAAAAGGATGCTATAAACATTACAGCGGCAGCAGGATCTTTGCCTTATGGAGCTGGAATCGACGATTGTACGTAATTAAAAAAAAAATTCTCCGTTTTGCTCCTACATAAAACTTAAACCGCTTTTTTCTCAAAATTATTTTTGTAGTCGGTGGACATGATTTCTCAAAAACTAATGCACTGATCTTATTGAAATTTTGCACACATCTTCTAGATGGATTGTCTAGCGATTGAACGAAGGTTTTTTGTTCTTCTTTGATCACATCTTTATTTACAAAGCAAAACGTGCTATAGATTTTATCGAAAATTGTATTTTTATGTATAAAACTCAACCAAAATTTTTTTTTAATCGTTCGTTCAATCACGAGCTATACTCACAAACAAACAGAGAATATTCGGTTTTATGATTTCAGATAAAGCTATTGTGAGTTATCCTGATCACCGCAAGAATACTTTTTTCTAAGGGGTCTCCAAAAACCAGGTCCCAGAGGTAATTAAGAAATGTTCAATATTAATGTTTTAAATTTGCAAGAAATTTTTACATTTTTTGTTGGTTTTAAAACGCTTTTTATTCATATAAGAGATCATTTTAAACCGTATATTCTATTTATTCCCGTATTTTGAGGCATTACTCACTACTTAAAAGTTCGTTTTTTTATTAAATACACCTTAATTATTATTTAAAAATATTAATCCAACATATGCAATGTGCCAATAAATGACGTCATTATAAAACAGAATGCCATTGGCAGCAGCATAAATTACGTATCCGATTGCATCGATAATTGGTAACTGATTTTTCGCAATTCGATGGACAAACATCGGTCTTGGGCACCAGTTATATCTCAGTTACCAATCATCGATACAATCAGATAGAAATTTCAAATAACTGTACGATGTGTAACCAGTTAAAATAACGGTTTGACCATCATTAATACCCTAGCCATACACGAGAGGGGGCATTCTTCCGCTGTGACCTATTCCCCTTTTCTAAAGGACTAGTTTAGTGTAGGTAGTATGATAATTGAAATAGGTGAAGCATATTAGTAGTTATAACAATCAAATCTTTTACGTACTACCTCGCTAATAAAGCAGAACTGAAGGGAAATTGGTTATCATTTATATTATTTATACATTTTTTTAAATGATTTCCAATTAATTTGAAATTTATAACATCTGTTAAATGTCATAAAATATGCATAATCTTACTACACTACAATACTAACCGCATATTATGCTCAAATTTCAACACTCGAATAAAAAGATTTAATTATCCATAGATTTTTTTGATTTTTATAGCTTTGTGGTTTAACATAACTAAATTAATAGTTTGAATACATGTAGTTAGGTGTTAAAAACATAAATACATTTGCCAATAACCACAATAACTGGTGACTACTAAATTTATAGATATACTAGCTGTACCGCTAGTATATCTATAAATATACCGCTCAAAAATGCCGTAATTTTACATGTCGGTTCCTAAAGAATAAGTACGAAAAATTTGGGTACAAACATTATTTTAAAAAGTAATAAAAAAAATAATAAATAAAATTTTATATAAAAAGTTATTACAGGAAGTTACGGACAGACAGACAACGAAATTATTATATGTATTTAGACTAGCTGTAACCTGTCTAAAATGACGATACTTTTACATGTCTGTTCCTAAGGAATAAATATGTATTTATTTTATTTTTAAAAAGTACGAAAAAAAAATTGTTCAAAAAATTTTTTCGAAAAAAAAAATTTTTGGAAAAAAAAAATTCCTAAAAAAAATATTCTAAAAAAAATTACGCGGACGCCCGGACAGATAGAAAACGAAATAATGATAATTAGGATTATAAGTAGAAACACTGTACCTATATGAGTGTTACATGGTATGATTTTGAATTTATTAGTTTTGCTGTTCAAGCTAACAATAGAACAAAAAATCATTTCAATCGTTTCATATAATATGTATTTTTAAATTTGTTAATTAATAATAATATTTTTAGTTTATTATTTTTACCAAAAATCAATCATTTTATTTAATAGTCACCATATCAAGAATTATGGTGCCGACTAAATTGTTTAGGAACGCGATAGTAGGTGGCAGCACAATCGTTCGCAACTGGTACACGAAGTAGTCTCAAAATATGTTAAGTTAACCCGGACGACCGGCCTCGTCACTCTGGTTTCCCTTCAATACAGGGCCTGCGCACTCTATCCATAAAGTTTCGATTCCGTTATAATTAGGGATGGGTCGTCGACGTATTTACCGTCGACGAAACGAGACCGTCCACGTCCATTCATCGACGAGACGATCAACTAGTTGAATTCGTCAACTTCGTTACGCGGACGTCGCGGACGTTCTATCTAAACATCGGGACGATGGTCAACTGTCTACGGTTCAACGCGACGCTTCTCGACGGCTCAACCGTGGGCTATTTTTATGACGTTTATTTTTAATAGGGATGGGTCGTCGACGTATTTACCGTCGACGAAACGAGACCGTCCACGTCCATCCATCGACGAGACGATCAACTAGTTGAATTCGTCAACTAGTTGACGCGTCAACTTCGTTACGCGGACGTCGCGGACGTTCTATCTAAACATCGGGACGATGGTCAACTGTCTACGGTTCAACGCGACGCTTCTCGACGGCTCAACCGTTGGCTATTTTTATGACGTTAATTTTTAAAATTTAAAGAAGTTCGAAGGAATATAGTTTCGCGGAAAGTAAAACCGCTACTTGTGCTTATATGTAAAAAGAAATAATTTATTATTTATTCGTTTACGCACATTATAGGCTTTTACGTTTTATATACTTCTTTCTATATATAATAAAGAAAGAAGTAGGTGTACACAACAATATCAGGTGTACACAGTAAAATATTAGTTCAATAAAAAATAAAATAATTAAACAGAATTGTTTTATTTTATACAGCGTAAAATTGGGAATTCACCGAATCGTCGCACGTGACATCACAAAAAATCAGGTAAAAAAATAATAGATAATAGCTTATTAAGCCTATCTCGCCCTACGCATGTATTCAAATTTCAAATCTCTAGTCATAGTTCGTGTACACAGATCTGCACTCTATGGTAGTGTACTTTAGAGTTAAAATGAAATTACCCGTCGAGCCGTCTATGACGTCTATGGCACCTACAAGTCGACAGCGAGAGATGAGAGAGAAATAAACGGAGGCGTTTTGTCTTGCTCTCGCTCGTTGCTTTGCATTGCGTTAATCTCGAATCGTCCACCGACCACGGCGTCTGCTGTCCACCGTCTACGAATTCAACTAGTCCATGCGATAAACGTAAACGGTCGACGCGTCGATGCAACGTCAACGGTTGATTTCAACTAGTCCGTCCATTCAACGCCCATCCCTACTAGCTATGGCTAATTATACCTACGCGGGGACGCTTTACACTGAAATGGACCTTGTAAAATATACATTATAATCCACATCCATGTTTAGTGGGTACTTGATGGAATGGATAATTATTTTTGTTTCCGTAAAGTGCTTCTCCGCGAGTAGATAGATGTGTCCGGAAATAAAAGAGCATCGCGGGTAATTAAAGATAAGATAAGTGTCGGCAGTACTATCGGCGGATGAGCGGTTCTCACAGGCCCAGACCCGGCCTTAATGTCCTGGGAAACTGGACGACTGCGGGGGAAATCAACTCCAACCATTAGCATGCCTCTATCTCAGATTTTTATGTAAATCATCGATCAAGATAGAGAAAACAATTAATAGCGGCGGAAGAAAAACATGGATCATGGTGAACTTTCGATATACAATATCATTTTTTATTCCGCGATGCGACAATACTTACACGTATCTACTACCAACGGATATTTTCTAATGAGAGTAATTTGTGACGTTCCGCTTTTGGGGCACAATCTTGTACGCAGCGTTACGACTGCGATGACCGGCCGCGGAAACAGGTCGACGCGCGAGGCACCATCCTAATGGACTGAAATGTAGGGATGAGTGTTGAATGGACGGACTAGTTGAAATCAACCGTTGACGTTGCGTCGACGCGTCGACGGTTTACGTTTATCGCATGGACTAGTTGAATTCTTAGACGGTGGACGGCGGACGCCGTGGACAGTGGACGATTCGAGATTCAAAGTAGTGCAAAGCAACGAGCGAGAGCAAGACAAAACGTCTCCTTTTATTTCTCTCTCATCTCTCGTTGTCGACTTGTAGACGCCATAGACGTCATAGACGCGTAGAATTCCCAATTTTGCGCTGTATAAAATAAAACAATTCTGTTTAAATATTTTATTTTTTATTGAACTAATATTTTACTGCTTACACCTGATATTGTTGTGTATACCTACTTCTTTCTTTATTATGTATAGAAAGAAGTATATAAAACAATATGTAAAAGCCTATAATGTGCGTAAACAAATAAATAATTAAATATTTCTTTTTACATATAAGCACAAGTAGCGGTTTTACTTTCACCGAAACTATATTCCTTCGATCTTCTTTAAATTTTAAAAATTAACGTAATAAAAATAGCCAACGGTTGAGCCGTCGAGCAGCGTCGCGTCGAATCGTAGACAGTTGACCATCGTCCCGATGTTTAGATAGAACGTCCGCGACGTCCGCGTAACGAAGTTGACGCGTCAACTAGTTGACGAATTCAACTAGTTGATCGTCTCGTCGATGGACAGACGTGGACGGTCTCGTTTCGTCGACGGTAAATACGTCGACGACCCATCACTACTGAAATGTGTTAGTCGTACCTCTAATATTTATAACGCGGAAGATTAGTCACCACCTTACAAAGTTGAATTTGAACATTATAAAATCGATGCTTTTAAAATCATTGTATTTTTAAAGAAATAAATCTCTCAAATTAATGTCAAAAGTTTTATCATTAATTTTCGAAAGACTTTTTATCTTTATTGAATACTGTATATTGTTTTTTAATATTGTGCGACCGACACCTAAAAATAAAAAATCGACCATATACCAGTCAGTTAACCTTGAGATCACCGATTGAAATTCTTCTTATAAAAAATGTTTTGTTTTGTAAGAAGTAGTTTTTTTTTCAAAAACTTTTATTTCTTCGGTATCATAATCCTTAGCCCAGTTGCGTCCAGTACAATACTTCACTTCCAAACTACGCCACCGGTCCATCGGCTTCGTGTTATATTTTGATACCATCAAAATAACGATTGTTTTTCTACCATTAGTATAATGATAAAAAAAACAATTGTCATCATAAGTATCATGTTTTGACTGTCATTTTATAGTGTTTAATGTAACAGTGCTGGAACCAATCACTATCACCGACGATTATTGTGAACAATTGTTTGAAGGTTTGGATAATTATATTTTTAGATCTGATTTTAATAATATTTACTATTTATAATCTCGACTTTTATTCATTTTGATTAATATAATAATAATCTACACATATTTGAAATATGTGTTCAGGCCACTGCAGAGGTTTTCCGGGCCACAGTAAACAATGCGATGACGTAAACGAGCCAACGTCGATATTATCCATTGTTTATAATATATTATATGTAGGTATGTTTTTTTCACAACAGGTTGAAAGCCTAGTGGAGAACGTACTGTAAATTTTTTTATGAAAGCATCAACAAATTGAACACCAATCACATCCAGAAAATACTATTATTTTAATAACAATCTAGAAAATCACATCATTAGGAAAATGACTAATTATTCCTTTCAAAGTCCTGTATACAAATCAATTGTTTTTTAAGCACGATCTTTTTATTAACCCTGTCTGCAGGTTTATATATGCACTGAACTAGTGGCGTAGCTATCGCCCGAGCAGCCTTGGCAACAGTTAAAATCTAATTTAATAATTAAGGTCACGAATAAATTAATATGTTAATCTGAAATTTAAGTACAAAATAATTTTGTGTATTATATTTTTCCTATATATATATATCATATATATATATATTATATTATATCTATATCTATATAAAATAAAATAAAATAATTTCATGGTACCGTATCACCTACGAGTAAGACTGGAAGAAACAAAACATTTTCGCTGAAAAATCTGAGGCATTGATTCGGTCATTCAATTCGAACAGAAAAAACTTTTCCGAGACGCAGTACACGCAGTGATTAATATAAATGACTGTCGAAATAAATTCGAGAAGAAGTCCTTAATCCATACTTATTAATGATTTAATGGACACTGCGACATGTATTTTTTCCTTGCGAAACCAACTTGTTAAATATATTTTTACAATCCCGATTCCTTGTTACAGGCCCGGTCCAGAACAGGGCGGGAGGATGGACCGACCTCTTCCTGCGATACCCGGAATACCCAGTGAGAAGGAGAGGTAGGTGATTGTTTCCGTTAACAATTTTTCTAGCCATTTGGCACAAGGGCTTTCGGCCGCTCCGAAACGGTTCATTTCTCTGATTCATGCGCTGTTTGCGACGGTCAAATAACCTGACAAACAAAGTTCTTAAAACATTTGCTTTGCTGTGGGATTTGTGTATAAAAGGCTCGAGCACTTTATTTCTACGGCCTGGACATAAATCAAGAATACCATAATCTTTCAGTCTCTGGCTAAAATATGCGCCAAATCACCTAACTCCTTAATATAAAAATTTTAATCAATTCTAATTCTTACCGTCATCATCATCAGCATGAATCTGTCTCTCTTTTGTTAGACTCTGGTTGAGGTATGGTTGAGATTTACATGGATGCGTTATTGCATTTTGCATCCATGTAAATCTCATATGCATTATGCAGATTAAAAATGGATGCAAGACACGAAATATGAAATGGAATTAAGTAATCCTAAAATGTGAGGATTTTATTTACACTCAACCAAAAAACATCCTCCGCCAGGGTCACACTACGTATTTTTTTGATAAAAAAAATTAAATTTTTAAATATATAACCCAATTATTAATTATGCCACAATAAATTCAACCCACACATTCTTTCGTATTTTATTTATTTTTTAACTGACAAATTTATCAAATTTAGTATGGAAGAGTATGTAATATTATTTGTACATAATAACTAATTCTTGTACGAACATTCTATGCCAAATTTGTGTAATAAAATGTAATTACACAAATTTAAGCGGCAGCATTCGGAAAACTCAACCATATACTCAAATACCGCAGCAGCTCAGAAACATGTAGAAAAGAAACACTCAGTAACTAGGGAGTCTGCCCATTCTGGCGTAACGAGCACAAATGTGGACCCTCCAATTGCTTGACAGACAATGTTATAATACAATAGAATAGAAAAATGTTATAATATATGTGGTGTATGAGGAGTGCGTAGTGATAGTGTGAAAGAGATGAATGCATGCGGTAGGAAGCGGGGGAAACGGGCGACGCCATTCGGGCACTGACGGTCGCACGCAGAGGATTGTTTATAAATAAAGTGATAATTACTGAACAAGATCGGGTATTCAATTTCTTCCTTATTTCAAAGAAGACTTATCATACTCAGGAAGTGATTATACCACAATATAGAATCAATTTATTATTTTAATAAAACATGTATCTACTGTATAAATAAATAAATATATAAAAAATAAAAAATATATAAAATAATAAAAAATCCAATCGTATAAACTATGACACTACTAAAATTGGACTGTACTGTAGGGAAAATTTAAGACTGATCTATGATCGACGGAATGGTGAATCCATGGCTGGGCAAAAGCGCCACCACAAATGCGCTGGTCTGACTATGTACAGATCGGTGTGTTTTGAGGGCCACGTAGAAACTGGGATCGCGAACTATAGAACTTAGTAGTAGAACATATCTACTCGTACGTTCAGCAGTGGATAAAAACGGGCTAAAGGAAACTGAATTCACTGCATACTATCCTCAATTAATTGGTCTAGTAAATCAGACATTCTTGTGTTTTGATAATTTTATTTGACTTGTATTAAAGCGAATGAATTACATAAGTTACTTTAAGGATAGTCCAACGTTTTCGGGAGAAGACATTAATATTAAAAAAAGCCAACTTCGATGTCGCTTATCTGCATAACTATTGATATTAGGACACTATTACTTAAGCATTTTCGACTCATAAATTATGTAAAAATCTACCTCTAAAGTATTGTGAACTGTCTTTGTTGCATAGTGTATAGGTATCAACGTTATGGAAACGTGACGGCAGAATTGAATAGAAAAATTGAGGCAAACAACATGACCACGAATATCATACAATTGGAAGAGACGCAATAAGACTGCCATTCGAAACGAAGTCTAAATCTAAAAAAACTAGGATGCACAGGGCAGTGAAGATTTTCAACGAAATTAAAAAAGGAACCAAAACTATTTAAATATTGAATAATGACAGATTGTTTTTACAGTAGTGGTTTTTACAAAGTTAACTAACAATCTGTTATAATGTCTAACCACAAAGTTAATGGTTTTAATATTAATAATATTATTAAATAATGCTTCAAAATTGTATTGTTTAAATAATATAGGTTATAAATTTATGAATTGAGGTATATTTTTAAATCCCTCAATTTTTCTTTGTTTTTGCAAAGGCAGCAATATCAAAAAAAAATACAGTCATCGAGGAATACTAATTTAGAATGTACTAAGTTCGAGATTTTATAGAAAATATAGCCTTTAAATTTATAGAAAATATGATTCTGGAAAAAATGGATACACAAAATCTAGAATTTAGTACAATTTTTTTTTTGTTTTTTGGATATTCCTAGAATTTTTTTGGATGTTCCTGCCTTTGCGTTTATACCCCTCAATTATTATTAATTTGTGATATTGTGTTTATATTTATAAACATTTTGTGTATAAGCGAAAGCACGAAGAAAGGTTGAGGAGAGATAGAGCGCAATGGCGTGATGGTGCCATGGTCCGGGGTGCAGGAGGCGGACCGAGCGTGCCAGGGTGTTGCGGCGCTGCTCTCGAGAAGAATGGTGGAATGAAGAATGAATAAGAAGGAAGAATAAAGAAGGAAGAATAAAGAAGGAAGAAGAATGAAGAATGTATGAGAGAATATGAGTTTGTCAGTGCCAGACTAATGTGGATCCGGTTCAAAATTAGAGTCGCGGGGGTGTTTCTAGTTATAGGCTATGCCCCCGTTAATTCTGAAAAGGATGAAGTGAAAGATGAATTTTGGACGAATGTTAGGGATGTAATGAATGTGAAACGGAGCAATGAAAGAATTATTTTCGCAGGTGATCTGAATGGCTGGGTGGGAACTCGAAGAGATGGTTTCGAGTCAGCTCTCGGTGTGTACGGTGACAAGAAGATGAATGAGAATGTTAAAATTTTGCTGGAGGTATGCTTGGAATGGAATCTTTTTGTTTCAAATACATTTTTTGACCACAAAAGAATCCATCAATACACATGGGAGAGAGGTAATGAAAGATCAATAATTGATTTTGTCGTGGTTGATTCTAGACTAAGGGCCGCTACTGTCGATACTCAGGTGTTTAGGTGTTATAGAGAGAAGTTCGAAAGGAGAATTGTTGAAAGGCTGAGTGTAAGGACGGTGAGCGATCTTAGGATAGATGATGCGTGGGATCATTTGAAGACGTGCCTTTGCGAATCAGCGAAGGAAACCTGTGGAACAGCAAAGCAGGGAAGGAAGAAAGTGGATGCATGGTGGGATGATGACGTGAAAGAATTAGTAAAAGAAAAAAGAAATGCATGACTCTATCATCCGACAGTGAGTTGAGATGAATATGCGAGAGCAAAAGACGTATGCTTGTAGGAAAATAGTGAAATCTGGTGTAAAAGAAAAGAAAGAGCGGCTGAAAAGAGAGGAAGGTTTAAAAATGTCTAAGAATTTCGGGAAAGCATCAATTTTTTTTGGAAAGAGGTGAAAAAATCTCGATTCGAGGCGAAAAGCAATGGTGTGAATGGAGAAATATTAATGAGTGAGGATGGAATAACAGATAGATTGATGAAATATTTTCAGAAAACGTATGAGCAAGGGGACTCTAACAAGGAATCTGGCGAGATACTCACAGAAATAAGTACGAATGACGAAAATAAACTCAGCGAGGTAAGTATAGAAGAAATAAAATGTGCAATAAAGCATTTGAAGAATGGAAAGGCTGTGGGGTATGATAACGTTGCTGCCGAATATATCAAGGCTGGTGGCCCATTAGTAGTTACGTGGCTTCATACACTCTTTAATCAATGTTTGAAGGAAAGCCACACCCCTTTAGACTGGAAAATAGCAGTTATTATGTCTCTCTACAAAGGTAAAGAAAGGGTCGAGAATGGATTGCAGTAACTACAGGGCAATCAGTATTTTGAGCTCGGTTGGCAAACTTTATGGAAAAATTTTGATAGAAAGAGTAAGGTCGGTTACGAAACGAAAGATATGGGACATGCTAGGGGCTTTTGTGGGTGGATGAGGGTGCATGGATCAGATCTTCTCTCTACGAGTGTTGAGGGAAAAGTTTTTGGCGAAAAACTAAAAACTTTTCTGCACATTTGTAAAAGGCTTATGATAGAGTTATGAGAGGAAGGAAGAATCAATGGATCATTCACACCATGGTTTGATATTACAAAAGGTGTTAAACAGGGTTGCGTAATGTCTCCGTGGCTGTTCAACTTGTATATGGATAATTGTGTGAAAGAACTGGAATATATGAATGTAGGAGCGAAAATGAGTGATTTGATTGTATGCTGTTTACTTTACGTGGATGATGCAGAATTAATGGCAAATAGCGAACAGGACTAACAGAGTCTAGTAAGCAGGATGTATGATGTATGCAAGGAAAGTGACCTTACTATGAACGTAAACAAGTCAAAAGTGATGGAAAGAGAAAGAGAAAAGTAAAAAACGTGTGAAATTTTAGTAGATAATGAATGTTTAGAACAGGGAGATGAGTTTGTGTACTTGTGACTTGTGAAGTATGTTCGATAGAAGAGGGAATGTTGAGAAAGATATCGAGAAGAGAGTGACTGCGGGGAATAGGGCGAACGGTGCTTTGAACGCAATAGTTTCTAATAGAAATATGTCTACCGAGGTAAAACTAGCGGTACATAATGAATTCTGGTACCAACACTGATGTATGGAAGCGAACCCTGGAGCTGGCAGAAGAGGAACGAAAGTAGATTGAATGCAGTGGAGATGAGATCCCTCAGAGATATGTGTGCCAAATCAATTTATGATAAAGTAAAGAATGCAGATATTAGGAATGAATGTAAAGCTGATCTTAGCATAATTAATAGAATTAAAAAAGGGTCGCTCAGATGGTTTTGGCGTGTTGAGCGAATGAATGAGGAAAGAATGGTAAGAAAGATATAACGCAAGTGTTGATGGCGCCAGAAAGAGAGGGCGACCGCGGAAGACGTGGCATGACCAGATTTACCAGATACCGAAAGATGGTCCCGTTAGAAGCCTCAACAACCGGCGAACTTGCATGCGAGGATGTATGAGGCGAGAGTTGTATGTCAGGATAGAAGAGTGTGGCGCTCTATCCTCTCTGCCTACCCCCACGGAGAAACGGCGTGATGGTAAGTAATTAAGTAAATAAGAAAAATATTCTATTTAACTTTAAAAGCCATATTTCAATCACAGTGATAGAAATATAGACATACTATTCAAATATTGTTATTTTCAGAATTGGTTGGATTATTGCAGCTTGCCTGGGACGTGTTGGTGAATCCTCGAGGTAGCATGGACCTTGCATGTTCGGACTTTCTTAACAAAACCTTATTAATGTTGTAGTAACAACACAAATTCGAACCCCTGCCAAATCCACTTTAGCTACCAGAAAAATGGAAGAAGGTCATCGACCAAAATGGTACAATTGATAAAATTTATTTCTGGATTTTTAAATCAACTAGAACTAACACCTTCGCTAAAACTAAATTTGACACTAAAAACATGTTAATGCCAATGTTGCTAGTAAGTGGCACGTCAGTAAGCCGGTTGGTTAATTAGCGCGGTCTGTCCACAGTGTGCTCGTACAAAGGGGACGAGTATCCGGACGGGGCCATGGTGGACACCTCGGAGCCGTGCCTGAAGTGCCGCTGCCTGGGCGGCTCGCTGGTGTGCTACCTGCGCGTGTGCCCGGCGCTGCCCGACCCGCCTCCCGCCCGCTGCCTGCTGCTGCTGCGGCGCGGCGCGTGCTGCGAGGAGCTCATCTGCGAAGGTCTATACAGCCCACTTCTACCGTCACTAGTAGCTTTGTGCTACGGACACGCTGGTCTCTTGCAACCGAGCTCGAAACCCCGACTTTTCAACTCTAGGCCAACAAGTTGTCTTTTCAATTTCAATTTCAATTTTTTTTATTTATTACATAATATGTATATTACAAACATTATGTTCAATGCATACATATTATTAACTTACATCTAAAAATATACATATACACATATACATACACATCCATATACACATATACATAAACACATATGTATACATACATACACATATACATATACATACATACATACACACACATATACATATTGTGTATTAAAATACTAATTTATTATTAAACAATTAGAAATGACCTGTATAATCTGGTCAAAGGTGTAGGAGAATCCTGCTTCGGAAAACCCCCTCAGACACATGGAATATATCAATATCCAAAGCGATCTTGTTCAGTGTCTTTCAATGTTGAGTATAAATATAAAGTCTACTGTACAAAAGTCCATCTTAACATAACTAAAGCAAACAAATACACAATCGTACAAATTTTTTAAATGATAAAAGTACATATTTACACTTGGACTTATGACTAACTCAACTTTCACTAACATTCCACTTGATACTCTGTAGATACATAATAACTACCTTATGAAAATAAATACTACTGACGAACTCGAAAAAATATTATAATTGTGTTCTATAACGCCACTCTGGGACAGGCGTAGCCTAGTAGAGTGGCATAATCCACAAATTAAACAAAACAAAAAAAAATGTGTAATTTATCTTATGTTTTATTGTTAAATTAGTATTTATTTGTAAACAAGGATTTTTTTAAAATAAATAAATAAATAAAAAAACATAGAGTGTATACCACCGATGCTTGCGTTTGTAGCGAAATATTGTATAATATTTGATACTTGATATTAAGTTGTTAGTAGTTAGAAAGTAGTTTTTAAAAGTGTGAAAGTGAATAGCACTGACGCATTTGTAGAAGTACATTACGCGCAGAGTAGATTTGAAAATGGAAAAAATATATATTTTGTTCCTTTCTGTTTCCTGTTGGCGTTTGTGATTTTATACAAAACTAGCTGTTCGTACCCGACGTTGCGCGGGTCGAGGATTAAGTTGAAAATAAATTTGTAGGGGGAAACGAAGGTTCGATTCGAACGGTATAGATTTGCATCGAAAATATATCAGGGGGAGGAGAAAATGTAAAAGTGGAGGGAGGCAATGTCACCGCTGTAACCCGCCGGGTCCTACAGAAAAAGTTAACAAATTTTGAGTCCGATCGGTAGAACAGTATAGATTTGAATCGAAAATATATCAATAGGAGGGGAAGAGGTAGAGAGGAAAAGAGGAGGAGGGAAATGAAGCCTATGTTACTTACCGAGTCCCGAAGAATAAGTTTCCAAATTTTGAGTCCGATCGGACCAACGGTGTGGATTTGTATAGAGAACAGACAGACAGACGTTGAGTTTTATAGGTATAGATTTACATGGCATTGAAATTATTGCCGTTATTGAACTCCTAAACCGCCCCCAGTAGGGATTCTTTATGAAGGGTAAATATTCATTTGAATTTTTTGATTATTTTCGGAAAGATTCGAGAGAATCTTTGAAGAGAGTGCTACTGAGATTCGAAAATGGAAATACAATTTCGATTAAAAGGCGAATTCTAACCATACATTTATGCATATGTTAAACGGTATTTTAATCTCATTTTATTTTATGTATGGTACCGTACATACATGTTCGAAAGTATACTTAGTTCAACAGAAAATATATACCCGATATTTTTATCTCTTTCATTTATATTTTTCATTAGGATAAATGCAGTTATATATTTATCCAAAAATTCTGTTAATAGTTAATAATTAATTAATACTGTGTGCTAGATCATAATATATGATAGAATACCTTTAAAATTATTTATGGAAACACTGCGGTAGACACGATTATTTTGTCGAGACACGCGAATAGGTCGGATCGAGAATTTTTTCGCTCAAAATATGAATGGTGATAATCGGTTTTCTTAACATTTGCCTCCTCTGCAGTCCCGGATTTCTAATACAGATACGTCGCACCACCTTTGCTTTGGCCTTGGAAAGCGCCTGCGAAAAGCGACTGCGCTGGTCATCTTCAACACGTCGGTAATTGCTCTTCCAAACACCGAAGTATTTATATTTTAATGTACTTTGAGACATTACCTCGCACATAAGTTGGAACAGCTCTATTCCAAAATTTATTTTCTTAAACCGGCCTAAAGATACGCCTCACAATTTTATTTTCAAAAACATCCCGTGCGCGCTCATTCTTCTTAGTCAGTATTTGGACGGCCCAAAAACCATTAAGCCATGTATTCACTAGGGGACAAATTGTCCCTCAACAGCACGCGCGGCATAGAGTCTACGTGATGTTGCAACGTCGTGCACTGTTCCGCGACGTTGCGCACAACATAGCGCGGCATTTCTACGTGCCGTGGCAACGTTGCCATGCGCACGGTACTCGAGCGAGCCCACTGCAACATTACGCGGAGCGTCAGTACCACGTGGTATGTTTACAAGTGAATACGCATGCGCTGTATCTGTCAAGATGACAATGTGGGGAAACGAAATTGTTCTTGAACTCATCGAGTTGTATCGATCGAAGATCGCGTAGAATATCCGTCCTTCTTTCTCTTTGCAGTAAATAATTTCGCATCCACCACCTTTTTATCCTCTTACGTTTCGATAAACTCGATAACGTAAATGGATACGCAGCTGTCATCATAACCTCATATGGCAACATTTCCGCGACGTGTGGAAAACAATAATAATTTGCAAAAAGGACCTTGTTTTTAATAATATTCAATTTTCTACAGTAAAATCTCGTTAATTTGAAATTGCGAACCCCGTTTTCGCTAAATGAAGTGTAAATACCGCAGCTGTCATCATAACCTCATCGGGTGACATTTCCGCGACAAGATATGTGAGTCCCGGTGTGTACACGTCAAATGACCGCGTCATTGTCCCCGAAACATGAACGTAGATAGATGTTCATGCGACGTGCCGCGCGGAATGCTGCGCTATTTGTCCCCTAGTGAATACATGGCTTTAGACCTTTTTTTAAATCATCGTGCACTAAATAACCCTATCAAATCCTTGCCCCCCATAACAACTGTTTGCTCTTAGTCAATGCGAATTTATATAATATACATACAATGGGAATAAATTATTTCCTCATCCTTGTACCACAGAGACAGTGAAGGGGTTTTGTTTGGTCGCTTCGCCGCGCCGCTTAGCGTAGCGAGGATGACACTTCAGCATTAAAATAATGCCGAACTAGGTGGCGAATGTGCAGAGCCGATATGGGAGTATAACGGTCCTGGGTATGCTGTGGGCCCCTCTTTACTGGTCAATGCGAATGAATAATAATTTTAATATAAGTTGCGCACTGGTTATTCTGCGTATATTTTGCCGCTTTTTAATATTTATGTAAAGTAAAATTTTATAAACTAAAATAGTGTAATATTGATAAAAAAAAATTTGTTTAATTATTTTATTAGATGGAGGTCTTTCCACTAATCATATAAGCAGAGCAGAACCTATTGGAGGAGACTTGCCCCTAGAAACTGTCTCTTACGGCGATGGAAAAGGTTTGTACATTTTAACTTTTAACATTAGTGTAACTGACGTGATAGTATTTTAACCGGTGACACACTAACCGTTATTTGAGATTTGTGTCTGATTACGTCAATGATTGGCAAGTATCTGTACTAGACAACTATAGGTCTCATGACATGAGACTGATAACCAATGCCAAAAAAACCAAATGCACGCATATAAGATCACCCCATGCTCATTTTAATGTCAAACCCCATATAATTGATCATGACTTCAACTGCATGCGTAGACGGATTGAATATATGCTTGTGTAGCACAGTGGAATATGTAAAAACTCATAAATACCTTGGACTACTCATAGATGAACATTTCAAATGGTATCAGCAGATATATAAAGATTTTCCAAACCTTAAGGCACTATCTAGCAGATTTTACAAGATTCAATGCATTATACTAAAGCCTGTTATAAGAATTATTTATTTTTCTTTGGATATGGTATCGTGGGGCCGTAAGAGGGTGTATCATGTGTAATTAATGTGTATCATGTTATTATTTGTGATGTTCAAAAATGAAATGTAAAAACCACGTAAAAAAAACCTTTTTTCGACTTTTGCAAGGTTTCTATCATTTTATTCAACTTTTATTAAAGCGAATGAATTTTTCATAATTGTCAAGTAAGTGTAATGATAGTTCAACTTATTGCAAAAAATAAGTCAGAAATATTGGAAAGAAATGCAAACTTTAATTTTGCATATATCCATAACTGTTGATAAAGGTCATGGTTGCTTGAACATTTTAGACTCATAACATAGGCAGGAATTTACCAGTTATGTTTCTGCAGCTAGCTCTGGTATACCTGTATAAGAAGATTTGCGTTATACAATAGATAAATAAAATATATTTTTCTGAATTCATGTATTTGCTATGCCATCTGCCGACGTTGTATCAAAGCATCTCGGTCGAGGGGTTTGCTTCCTGGATAATTAAATACACCAAAAGTAAACCATTTGGTAAATAAAATATTTTATTATGAAGTGTTTTAAAATATACTACAAACCTATTGTAAAATAACACAAAAATAAAGATAATCCACGTGTCTTCAACACGTCAAAAACATACTGAAAGGAGGTTTTGTGATGACAATAGTCATAATTTTCTATAAAATCTCGAAGAACACGTCAACGAACCAACGACTCGTAGTATTAAACAACTCGTGAAGGTTTGACTGTGTGTCGGCAGATGGCGGTAAAACTTTTCGCGTCATTTTGAATTATCAAAAAGATGGATACGATCTAGGTGAGGTGTGGCGACCTTTTTGGGTCCGCGTGCCAAAAATCATCAAATATTATTTCTCGACTGTGCGGCGTGCCCGAGCAGTAAAAAAAATTAACAAAATAGAACAAATGTTTCGGGGCGCGCGGCTGCAGTGACGAAGCGGCACATCACGGGGGCAGTGCTGTCTGTCTCCTGCTGTCTCTCGCGCACAATGAAGCAGCCCTTATTGTCGAGTTTGTCCGTATAAGTTGGACGTAATTATGCAGAAAGCAGCCAACCCAAAAAACATGGAACTGAGAAAATGGCTTCTAAAAATTTTAATGTACAAAAACCTAATATGTCGATATTTAATGCATTATTGCATATTTTTTTGCGTAGGGCTTATTGTAAAGATATTTTTTATGGTTTTTAAATGTAATTATAAGAAAAAAACTTTTATTTATAAAGATATGACGCGTTTTACAGGTTGGTTTCTTTCTGCAAAATGTCAAAATGTACGAAAAACAGGACTCATTTTGTTCTATGTGGGTTGGATGTATTCTATGAAATGGGAGTGACATTATTAAATGTCAGTTATTTTATAGGTACTATGTGGCTTGGATTTATTCTACACCTATTTATTTTTATTTTTAAAATTACATTTAAGTATAAGCATGTTTGTTTAATCAGTTGTCATTTTTATTTCAATATTTATTTTGTATAAAAAAGTCTTGTTTGTCTTAGTCGTGGTTATTAAATTAATATGTTTTAAGAATGATTGAACAAATATCGTCCCTTTAGAGGTAAAATTCACTAATATTGATGTGGGTTAGAAAAATTTCAATTTACAAAAAACTATAGCATAAAGAGCATGTACGATTTCAGCATATAAAGATATCGTAGGAAGCTGTCCAAACCCGTATATAACTCATTTTTAGAATTTTGTGGGTTGGCTGCTTTCTGCATAACTACGTTCAGTTGTAAAGCGTTGTACGTTGGCACTCCAGGATGCATAGTGAACGGCACCCTGTACGGCAGCGGGTCCGCCATGTCCACGTCCAGCCTGTGCGAGTACTGCTACTGCATCTCGGGCGAGCAGCGCTGCGTGCGGCCGCGCTGCCTGCTGCCGCTGGCCGGCTGCCGGCCGCGCCGCGCGCCGCACGCGTGCTGCCCGGCGCGCTACGACTGCGACCGCCAGCCCGCCACGACCACGCACGCTCCTCCGCAAATCAACGGTAAGCGCCATCGACGATTTTCTTTCCGTGCTTCGATCCTATTTATTCTTCAAAATAGCGCGTCATGTTGATCACATCATACGTATGAGACTCGTGTCATAGGAAAAGGAGCCGCTCATCTCACTAGGAAGAACCTGTGCCGAGATGAGCAGCTAACAATATAGTTAGCTGTTATGTCAGCTAACAAAATAATATAAACATAAAACAAAATACTACATAACTATGAAATTAAGCAATTAATTGAGGATCTAAATATAAACTGTGGATAGTAAAAACAGTAGATATTATATAATACATTAGCAATAGAAAAAGTAAAAAAATATATGTAATGAATCATATTTATGGATAGTAAGAACGATAGCGCAGTTAAAAAGAATATTTATCTAAAAAAATTAAATAAATGTTCACCTATATTAAAAAAAAGTAACCCATAAAAACAAAGTTTTTATTATACTCCCTTTCTCATTTACTAGTTGAAGCATTTTCTTTCGCTTAACCTACGCGTTGGGCTTCGGTCGGGCGACGCTACGAAAGAGAGGAATAAAAAAGTTCCAAAAATCCAAAATTATACTATAATCACGTTTCGCGTCTACCGGACGCGTTGAAATATTCATACAACTTAATAAGTTGTATGAAAAATCATTCAAAATTTGAAAAATCCAAAAATTTATTAATTTTTTTAACGAAAATTTGATAGATCTTCTTGATCGTTGCCACGAGTCTGCTTGCAAAGTTTTAGCTCGATTGGATCACGGGAAAGGGATTTAAAATGGATCCAAAGTTTTTTCGTCAGACAAGAAGACAAGCAGACGTCACGAGCTGTGAATGAAAAATGATAACAAAATACAGTTTAATGAGTAATAAATTAATTATAACCTGTTTTCGACAGTTGGGTATTTGTGCAAATGCAGGCGACAATAATATCTTCACGTGTTGTGTAGAAAGGTAAAATTAGGGTGTCCACACCGACTATGACAGAATGGACACCAAAGACATTTGAATACCACTTCCATCAGTCAGCATAATACCCTTAACCATTTAATGAACTGTAATAAACTGAACATTATTTACAATAATTAATAAAATATAAGCATTAATCGACAGGCCGCGGCCAAAAAGATCTTTATTAGTTTAGTTTAGTTTAGGTTTAGGCACAAAGTTTTAATGAATATTTATATGTACGCATAATATGTTTTTTATACGTATGAAGTATACTTCATTATCTAGAATCCATACTAAGGAAATTAAGAAATATTAAATATTAATGAAATTAATGTTTTCAATTTGCAAGAAATCTTTACGTTTTTTGTTGATTTTAAAACGCTTTTTATTTATATAAAGACGTGATTTTAAACCCGTATTTTGAGGCATTACTTAGTAAATAAAAGTAAGTTTTTTTAAATAAAAATACCTCAATTATTATTTAAAAATAAAAACTCCAAAGTATGAAATAATGTCCTTTGAATTAAATTTTTTCAATTTCCATTTATTTATTTTTTATAAAACATTTACATTATAAACACATATTTAATTCGTAAATGTTGTAAATAAGTTAGAAATATATAAGCATATATAAACAAAATCAAATATTAAACCTATATAAAATCATTCACATCAAAGGTGTAGGAGAATCCTGCTTCGGAAAACTCTCAGAGACATGAAACAGATCAATATCCAGAGTAATATTGTTCAGCATAGCAGTAGCTCTTCCAACAGGCATAACCATTGGCAGGTTGGTCCTGTATATTGGAATGTGAAACAATCTATGCTGACGCTGTCTTAGGTAATTATCGGGAACATACAAACGCCGCTGCCAACGGCATTCTGTTTTATAATTAAATTTTCAGATTTATTTAATTTTATTTATTTATCTTCATCTTGATACATGACATAGGAAATGGAGCCGCTCATCTCACTAGGAAGAACCTGTGCCGATATGAGCAGCTGACAATATAGTGAGAAAAAAATAATAAAAATATAAAGCAAAATACTACATAAGTATAAGATTAATCAATTAATTTAGGATATAAATATAAAATTTGGTAATAAAAACAGTGTATATTATACAATACCAAAGTAATAGTGAACGTAAAATAATATATGTAAAGAATCATATGTGTGGATGGTAACAACATGTAAATATAATAGCACAATTTCGAACCATGATTTTTATATACCATTGCACTTACACCATCACTTCCACTTGAAAAAGCCGATTTGAGATTATCAATCACCTTTAAAACTTTTTTATCGTTTGTAGGGTTAAATATAGGGGAAAAATTTTGTGTGGGATACATCGGCTTAAAATCTTCAGTGGTATTATTTGAACTGCACAAGAGATCTGCAAATTTTTGCCCTATATCACTGAAGTAATTATTCACTTGGTTAGTAATGAGACTTGGATTATCATTTGTAAATACAGTATTATTTACTTACTTACTTACTTACCATCACGTCAACACTTGTATCATATATCTTTCTTACCATTCTTTCCTCATTCATTCGCTCAACATGCCCAAACCACCTGAGCCACCCTATTTTTATTCTCTGTATTATGCTACGATCAGCTTTACATTCATTCCTAATATTAGGTCTTTACATATGAAATTGACGTTTAGTATGGGAGGAACATAAAGCCGATTTTTTTTTATTATAATATATTTATTTAATCAAAGTATGTACCATTGCTATCTATGCACTTTTGCCATCTCATAGGTAGTTCATCGATCCCTTTACTAAAAAAACCATTCGGACGGGAATCAATAAAATCTTTGAAGGCGGTTTGGACTGCCCCATGGGAGTTGAATTTTTTCCTTTGCAAGAAGTTATCCAAATTTCGAAAAAAATGGTAATCTGTTGGGGCAAGGTCCGGAGAGTACGGTGGATGTCTTGGACATTCCAATTGAACCTCCTCTAATTTGGTAGCCGTCTGTTGTGCAGTGTGTGGTCTAGCGTTATCATGAAGCAGCAGTGGCCTAGAGCGATTAACCAGCCTCGGTTGTTTAGCAGCTAGCTTTTCCATCATGGTTTGCAGTTGCTGACAATAGACATCTGCCGTAATCGTCTGGCCAGATTTAAGAAAGCTGTAGTGAACGACACCAGCACTAGTCCACCAAACGCTCACAAGTAACTTTTTTGGAGTCAATTTTCGCTTGGGGCATGGTTTGGCTGGTTTCAGCCAGGGTTCAGGCAGGGTTCAGCCATTGCGATGAGCGCTTCTGATTATCGTACAGGATCCACTTTTCATCACAGGTAATGATTCGATTTAAAATCCCTTCATTATTGTGCCGGTTGAGTAATGCAACGCAGCAGTCAACGCGCGTTTGTTGATTTGCTTCACTCAATTCGTGAGGTACCCACCTTTCAAGCTTTTTCACCTTACCAATTTGCTTCAAGTGGATTAAAACAGTTTTATCACTAACATCGCAGCCTGCAGCTAACTCGGATGTGGTTTGCGATGGATCCGCTTCCACAATAGCCTTCAATTCTTCATTATCAACTTTGGTCTCCGGCCGTCCACGGGGCTTGTTCTGCAGGTCGAAATTTCCAGAACGAAAACGTTGGAACCAAAAACGCACTGTGTTTTCTTTTGCGGCACCGTCGCCATACACATCATTAATCCTTCGAGCCTTTTCTGCAGTACTGGTGCCACGGTGGAACTCGTACTCGTAAATAACGCGATATTTCAAGTTTTTCATTTTGTAAACTGAGTGACGCAAAGAAAAAAACAATTGAGGAAAAAACAAATGAATTATAATTTTCAAAACACAAATACATGAGTAAATAGTTGTATAAATTTGGATTTGGAATTCCTAACCAAAGAGAAGATATTTGAGATCAAATTTGCCAGTACGGCAAAACGTCAATTTCATATGTAAGGACCTAATATCTTCATTCTTTACTCTATCATACATGGATTTACCACACATACGTCTAAGGGACCTCATCTCCACTGCATTCAATCTACTTTCGTTCCTCTTCTGCCAGCTCCAGGCTTCACTTCCATACATTAGTGTCGGTACCAGAACTCCATTATGTACCGCCAGTTTTGCCTCGGTAGACATATTTCTATTAGAAATTATTGCATTCAAAGCACCGTTCACCCTATTCCCGGCAGTCACTCTCCTCTCTATATCTTTCTCAACATTCCCTCTTCTATCGAACATACTTCCCAAGTACACAAACTCATCTACTTGTTCCAAACATTCATTGCCTACTAGTATTTCACACGTTGTCTTACTTTCCTCCTTCTCGAATACCATTACTTTTGACTTCTTTACATTCATAATAAGGTCACTTTCCTTGCATACATCATACATCCTGCTAACTAGACTTTGTAGGTCTTGTTCGCTATTTGCCATTAATACCGCATCATCCGCGTACAGTAAACAGCATACAATCAAATCACTCAATATTATGGTTAATGTTTATAACTACAGGCTCCTTCTGTAGATCCAATGCTTCTTAATGATTTTCCATTATTATTTTGTATTTCCACTGACTCTTTATAATTTTCGTGCACCAATCCTATATCTTTTGTAATACGCAATCATCTCAATATTATTAGGCTCTCCACGCCAATTTTTATGAATTTTGTCACGTTTTATAACATATTATTAAACGATTCCGGAAGTTATCCAGTGCTTTAAATATTTTTGCAGCGATTTATGTGTCCACTTAAATACATTATAAAATTATCAGTAGCAATATAAACATCATTTGTAGATTAAACTGTATTCCATGTTTCATCTTTCAATTCAGATTTTAGGAGATCGTCATCAAAAATTAATTTAAACTTTTCATCTTTAAGATGAACTTCTTTGACTAAAAGTGTGGAATATTTCAACAAAGTAACAAAATGGTCTGTTATTGTAGTCCTGAAAATAGCACCCTTTAGATTTGAGCATGATACGCTCAATACAGCTTGTGATGAGAGGGTGGTGGGGTCCCACCAATCAAGGTCGAATCGAATCGAAAGGTCGCGTTTTAAATTGAATTCATATAAATGTAAAATATAAAATCATACATGCTGTATCGAAAACACGAAGGCTGAAGGAGAGCCCTGACAAGCGGTGGGACTGAACTGACCCAGCGACATAAAGAGTCCCTATCAAAATTCAATTAAATACTGAACGCAAACAAATGTAATATGAAGTATAATTCTAGAAAATAATCTTCAATACAATTCTGACTATACAATATATTATCTAAAAATACAATATTAACTAACATAGCGGTATTTGCTCTTGAATTATTCCTCTCATTAAATATTATTCTGCGAATATTACTAGCAATAAATATTCCTAACACCTATGCGGGTTCTCATCCAAAATTGTGACAATAATGCCTGATTCTGCCCTCCCCATTTCCTAACAGAATAACCCAAACAACTATAAGTATACTAAAAGTAAAATTATATTGTACCCATAGCCTGGAACTGGCAGCAAATGCAGAGGACTTGGAGCAGTTATTCTTAATACAACAATTCTCATGATAATCACGACTCCGTATGAGTGATCGATTCCTTCGTGCAAGGTTACAACCATTATTTAATCTATATGGATCTACTAAGCTAGTTACGGAATTTCGGGTGGCACATAATTGAACATTCGAACCCATACTAAACCAATGAACCCTTTTACTGGGAGGCGTACTTTATTGCATGGAATTTTAACAAAAATTTAACTAATTATATTGACTACGATATATTCTAATTAGACATGCGCGCCGCGCCGGCGCCGCTGCGCCGCGCCGCCCTTGGGCCACGCCGCCGCCGCCGAGTCAAGCCAATCGGCGCGCCGATTTTGGGTGTTACATTTTTGAAACGCCTTAAATTTATATCTTTTTTAAACAGTTTCGTCTGTTTTTATCGATTAAATGATGCAAAAAAGTCTAAAGCCTGAATGGAAAAGAAATCCACACTGTTACAGATTCTGGGTCAAATATTAAAAGGGCTATATGAGACAGCCACTTTTGCTTAGGGCACGGGTTGCACAATCTCGTAACCGTCGATGAAATCAAAAGTGTACCTAGATTGAGTGAAATTGACAACTACATGGAGACTACATACATTAAAAAACAAGTGAAAGCAACAGATCTAGCAGCAAGAAGATTTGAAGATATGTCAGCAGCTACTTCTAACTCTGAACCTGTTGCAAGTGCATCTTCTGGACAAACCTTACTATTCAAACTTCCAAGAAATATAGCAGCAACGGCACATATTTAGACTGAGAAGGCGCCGAAATTTCACAAGAATGTTGGAAGTACCTGGCTACTACGAGATCAGAAGATGTAGAAGTTGTCCAAGGAGATATCCTTATCTACTGGAAAGAAAGAAAAAAAGGCATTTCCGTAGCTTAACGCGCTCGCTAGAGCTATGCTGGCAATCCCAGCTACCAGCACACCCAGCGAGCGTGTGTTTTCAGTTGCCGGCCTTGTTGTTAATGCCAAAAGGTCTCGGCTAAGCCCCGTGAGAGAAGAGGGGACCCACCACACACCCAGGGCCGTTCTATGAGCAATAGCTGACATATCGGCCTTACACTTTCACCACCCCTTTCCGGCATTTTTTACGCTAAAGTGGCCGTACTCACCGCCGTGGGAATACGAGCGGGATGGGGAGGCGTCCACACAAAACCTCTTCTCTGCGTCCAAAGCGCAGGGACAAATGACAATTGGAATATACTTATCATCCATTAAGTGGGAATTGCAAATTACATATGTACAGGAAATGCTACAGTGAAGGGGACCCATCACACACCCTGGGCCGTGTTATGCGCAGAGCGTCCATATCGGCCAATCACGTTCGCCGCCTAGTTGACATTATTTTAATGCTCAACGCAGCCTTCTCGCCAAGCCACAGGCAGGGCAGCACGCACTCGTGCGACCTTCAGGGTCGGCCGCCCAAACCCTTCACTGTCCGAGCTTCTGTCCGAATTTTTATTTAGAAAAAAATGTACACAATAATATGACAAAGGCAATAAACACAGATAAATAAAATCACACGGTGCATCTGATTGACTCGGGGACAGTGGGAGATCATCCACCCCCGTAGGGAAAAAGACAACACAAAAAGAAAAGCAAAAAAAGGGGTGCTCTTGCGGCCGAAGTAGTCGGCACCAGCCATAGTAGCTCCAGTGCAGGAGAAACAGGAGCAAGTATACAAAACAAGATAATAGGTATTCAAAACTATATAAGTAACAAAATGAAAATCAAAGTAATGGTAAACATAAGTGCATTAAGTAGAATAAAAGAAAAGAGAAACAAATTGGCGAAAAATATTAATAGGTTATTGTACCAAAAATTACAAAGCAGGATTTTTATTCGGATTCATATTGAGTAGAGTCGTCCTGAGGATTTCCCAACGGGACACCCACACCCTAGCAAACCCACGGAAGCATTCAAAGTTTCTTTCATTCCTAACAAGATCGGCGTTTGTGAGACACCGACCAGTGTCATGTGACCCGAATATTCCAACACGCATATCGTATCTAGCATCCATCAAGAGTTCGCAATCCCAGAGGATATGCCCCGGAGTCTGGAGTACTCTGGGACAGGTGCACCATGGATGAGCGGAGAGTCCAAGATCATGGAGTTTAGATCTGAACTCTCCGTGGCCCGAAAGCATCTGTACCGTATAGTGGTCCAGAGCCGGAAAATAACCTCCGGAAAAACTCAAGTTTCTTTCTTTAACCGTCACCCTCGGGAAGATGGAGTGTGTCCATCTCCGGTGGTGGCGGTGTCTCATCTGTCTTGGCATACTTCTAACGTTATTAGTCTAACATGCATTTCCAACGCCTGTGGTCGCTCGTTTTCCAGGGGCCTGGGAGTTCTACCAAAATAGTCTATTTCCAGGCCCCTCAGCGATCTGCGATGGGCGCAAGCCTCAAGGACCTCGAGATCGGCAGGGAGCACACCCGCCAGGACTGGGAGGGCCTGACTGGAGATAGTCCGGTAGGCACCCGTCAGTCCAAGAAATGCTACAGTACAAAATATGAATGCAAAGTTCATAGTGTCCAAAGTAATTAGCAAAGGGATAAAAACACAACATGCAATGATAAAACTTAAGAGCCAGATTAATTAAAATAAATACAAAATTGCATCTCAGAAGACATGAAATGAGCCCCGTGAGAGTTAACAAGATCATATTCATACATGACAATTATGAGTTATGCAAAGAAAACCGTGATTTTGAATGAAAGCATGGTTTTCTTTGCACCTAAAATTTGCATTCGAAAACTTTATAATAGATCACTCCTTGATTTGAATATTTTTACTTCTGTTTTTCCACGACATCTAAACATTCCTTAAAAAAAAATATCCCTTAAAAAAATGAGCCACGCCGCGGCGCGCCGCCGCCGCCGACCGTTTCGGGCCGGCACGCCGCCGCTGGCAAATTCAGGCTCGGCGCGCATGTCTAATTCTAATTCACTATAGCTACTGTTTACGAAACGTAGTTTAAATAGCACATGATCGTCTTCTAGTGAATAGAAATCCCGTATTGCGACTATGGTAACCCGAATTGATCTGAATGTATGATGAATAAAGAACCCTAATATAATACCCTAATTCCCAATATGAATTCGTCAAAATTAATACGTCTATAAATTATGAGCGCGGCTGTTAGCTGTCGTGTTGTCGCGGTTCTTGCAATATTGTAACACTTACGTTCGCTGTCATTTAAAGGAGAGTATACATATAAAATCAGGCGGAAATAATCAAACGAAAGACACATTTACATTGCAGTAGTTTACCTGGTAACCTTTCTTCACCGTGCATAAAGCTGTTCACATATAAATTCATGGGAAAAGGAATACATATTATTTTTCTAACCACAAAATGCAAAATGTAAGTGTACTTCTCCAAATAATTCAATTAGGAAAATATCGTCGGTTCGGAAGGGATATTAAGACAGCCCGAGATTTTACATATGGATGATAGATTTCTTTCTTTTTGTTAATGCTAAATTTTTACATACACACCCCCCAGCATCTCAGCTGAGGGGGACCATGGCTCCCGCCCGCCAAAGTCCGATGACCTGCTCCCTGTTGACCAAAGGTCCCTCGTTCCTTCCTTTGGAACTTACAACACCCCGAGATACTTTTCCCTCTCCGAGATGAGGATCACGAATCGCCTTTCTCGCGGCCACAGTGAGGTGTACGTACCACGGTTACACGTGCTCCGTGAAGATGTTGAATCTTTCTTTTAGACTTTGTTGTAGGGTCAGTTATTCAAAACTTATTGTTGAAATTCTTTATCTTGAAATTGAACCTTGAACCTGTACGCGCCCTCATTCTTTTTAATTCTGTCTTGATAGCGAAAGATTATTTTTATTTTCTGTGGCTCCACTTCGATGTGCATCTCATTTATTACCTACTCTATTGTTGGTTTCAAGTGAAGGTTCATTCACTAAAGCTTTAACTCCAGTGAATTCAACACAATTGTAACTGATATTGGTCTGCTCCAATTCAGCTAGGAGTCGAAGTTCAAGATTTTTTATTTTGTTATACTTGTTTGAATTGGCATCCTCCAAGTAGTTAACAATTTTTTTATCTAAAGGATACTATCAACTATCAATGTTGCTTGAAATTTGGTCGTACTGTTTACTTTATGAATTCGATGCTTTTTTTCATCTCAGTCATTTCATTCTCCATACTTCTTTTTATATTCAGAGTTTCATACTCGATTTTCTCAAATAGCTGTTGTTTAAATTCATCCATTTTTTATCCACATATTTTATGATTTTTTCATAGTGATCTTCTCCAGCAGATGGTGGTGGAGTTTCGAAGGCTTGGATTTCGTTGTACTTTACTAGTTGTGCTTATTTTAACTTGCTTTTTTTATATTTATATCAGTTAAAAGAAAATGGAAAGAAATATGAATTACCATTAGAATCATTTGTATAATAATTTCGATTCTTTCAGGATTCGAACCTGGAATTAATATCCAAACGCGTTGTCTATTGAAATACGTAATGGGTAATGCGAAAAATGTAGATATCTTATAGAAAGATCATATTATGGTGTGCGTTTTTCCGTACTGAAAAAAGTAACGAAAATCAATGTTATCTTTGACCGTTTCAATTTACCCTCACGTGCCCATAGATGTTTTAATTCAATATTTTAGCAACGACTGTGATATAATTAACTAACCAACCCCTGAAACTAAATTTTTCAACCATGCAAAACGGTATACAATACGGGCACGCAACGACTAATATTGGCCTCGAAGCGAATACTAATGCCGCCTTGAGGGTACAGCAGGAAATAATGAGCGATAGCCGATATCTATACTGCTAGTTAAATATCCAATCCATCAACTATTATCAATAAGCAACGCGGAGTACATCCCAGAACAAGAACTTTTCGTAATTGTAATCGTAACAAATATTTTCAAATGGTTAAGAGCTGGTGTGTAACAAGTTTGACCATTTTAAAAAATCATTTGCCCGACTAATGCCTTATTAATAATAAATTAACGTTATTATTTTCCAGTTTTTAATTAAATCTCTATCATTCGTTATGTTCTTATGTTATGCAATCGTATCATTGCTTGATGCATACACACAGGATAATAATACACACCTACTACTAACAAAATTGTCTCCACAACTCTTGGTAGCCTCCTCGAGAGTTTTCCTCCAGTGATAATTTTTTTGTTCATATTTCAGGGTGCTATGTGGATGGTGTGATATATCCCGAAGGAGAAAAGGTAGTTGGTGTCACTCAATCTCCTTGCGACAATTGTTTCTGTATGCGTGGCGCTGTGAGGTGCGTCCCCCTGTCCTGCGCTCCCCCTCTGCTGGGATGCACCCCCATAGTCCTGCCTGGAAAATGCTGCGCCAGCAGCTATAATTGCAGTAAGTTTTTCAACGAGCCTTGTTCTTATAGAATCAATCATTTTCAGAACACTAAGTTTCTTCAACTATGTATCTTTTACCGGATTATAAAACCGTGTTTATATTACATCGTATCAGTATAATTATTGCCAGTAGGTACTCTTCATCGTTGATGGCTAATCTATGACACGCGTGTCAGAGGTGAAACACCGAGACATTTCGGGAGACACGCGTGGTCATCGCCCTTCTAACCACCTAAGAACACTGCGCTTACTTCCTTCGCGCTCCGGTCGCTGAAGCTTTTCATAGGAAACGGAGGAAACGTAGAGTCTATAACGTATAAGAATTTTTCACGAATTAAATAGTATTTCGAGAAGGCCAGCATAACTATACAAAATGAAATGGAACCCACGAATATAAAGTATCATCACATTATAAGCTCGCCACTTGTCCAGTTCGGTGAAAAATTTAATCAATTTACAGGACTGAAGAAGACAATTAATACAATTAAGTATCCGAATGCACTCGTCTACAGTTCTTTGGTTTCAATGGATGAAAATTGATAATTGAGAGATGCAACTTAGAGAATTTCAAGACAGAATTTGTGCTCAAATGTTTGCCGACTAGAGGTCGAAACTGGGAATGTAGAAAGAAATCGTTTGGAGACTGAAGAAGAATGGCTTCAAACAAGAAATTTTGAGTGCTTAGAATCGATTACTGGATAATTTCAGCATCCTGAATAATCTGTCGATGGCTTTACTCGAAATATTTTCCTTTACGTATTTTAGTGAGACAATTCTCAGAGTTAAAAAATACGAAAAATCAATAAAAGAAACCATCTGACAGATAAAGTTTATGCTTAGACTTGAAGTGCACAATATGCCAACCGTCAATTGTAGATTTAGCAAATGATAATTGTAACGGACAGGGTATAGGAAAAATTGCCTCACGGGCCGACAACAAACACAAGGCGGAGCGCGGCTAACAAACCGACCGCCGCGCCGGGTGCCGAAAATACCACCGAGCGGGGCGTGTCTACCGCTGCGGCAAGCGCGGCGGCGACCTGGTGGACCACATCGTGGAGTGCAGTGGCCCTTATAAGAGCCGTTTCTTGTTGGATGGATATTGAAGGCGTGATGACCCGCCCAGCCTCCGATGTTATTTTCCAGCCGCACAAGTGGCGATACGATGTTTTGAAATGTATTAATACCTTGTGCCCCTGTATGAAATGTTGTCATAATATTGTATTTTATTATGAGATAATGTATTGCAAATTTTATAGAAATGACGTTGAAATAAAATGAGTTTTTATGCTGTACTGTCGGCCGCTGGGCACTTTAGCCGCGGCGACAAATATGTGGATAGTTAGAAGTCCAGCCGAGGGGATTCTACCGCGAGGTTGCGCCCAGTGGGCATGGAGTCCACCTGCGGGCCACATGACATGTAATGGAAGTGAGAGCGTTTGTAAGTAACCTCACATGCCGGCATTAAAACTTCCAACTTCCCAGACCTCAAGCAAATCTCCCGTTTATGAAATGCGTGTGTCTGGAATACCTATCAATGGGAGCTTGAAGATCTGTACCGGAAGGCCCTCGTGGAGACGGCCCATCATGGAATTTATTGAGTACTGGAAGACCGCGTGGAAATATTGTGGAAAATTTCCGACTGGAAGCGGTGGCCCTGCCGGGGTCCTACCCGTTCGAGCGCGAACCCGCCGCGGTGGCGAGCCCATGACGGCGAGTCACCACGCCGGTTCCTGGTTGGCAGGCAATGTCGATAAGGTCGATTTTAATTAATCGAAGATACAGCCGCTACTGCGGGCAATGCGCTGTAAAAGTAAAATCATTGCATTCCTTACGCGAATGCCTTATCTGAGGAATATATTTTCATGTATGTAAATTCACATGGGCGCGCCTGAGAGCTTAATAAAAAAAATGTTTTTGGCGGCACTCTTAAAATGCTTATAAATTAATAAATATTAATCTGACATGGTTAAAACTATTGTCAAACGACGCGCTTGAACGTGTACTTTGTAAGTGTTTTACAAAGAATTGGCTAAACATTGGTTTACTATTTTTTATGGATTTTATTGTGAAATTTTTCTACTACGTGCCGCAGTGATCCGCACATTTTCTGTAATACCTTTAATATTAGAATTCTGCGGGTCCAATAGAATATGTCAGGCCATCGGCAGAATCTGGTATTATGTAATTGGCATATTCAAGACCTCTGGGGGGCGGCGTAATAATTTTAATTAATAATGTAAGTAAAACACACAGCGTCATTTTTCGGCTTATTGCCACCGGTTCTGTGATTGGCCCCGCACGGGGCCAGCGGAAAGCTTTTCATTTTGCATATAAACGACTCCTCGGCGGACCAGAGAGCATTCACTTCTGCGCTTTGTACGCCATTGGACCAATTTTTGCCGACTTTTATTTCTTCATCCTAACCCTGCTTGTTTTTTGGACATCTGCTTCTTCTGCATTTTTGAGTTTTGCTTTTGAACTTGGACTTCGCTTTGGATTTTTCTTCGGTACTTATTACGATTGGCACTCCACCGGCGTTTGACTTCTGGCACATCCACGGACAACGAGCTTTCGCTGCGCACGGCTACACGCCTAAACACAGGCGTTCAGCTACTTCTGGCGGCGCACTCCACTTCGGCGGCGAAGCCTACTGAACCGCTACAAAAAAGTGTTCTTGTACGGAACAATATTTAACAAAAAAAAAAAAAATCAAACGTAAATAAATAATTGTTTTCTCTTATTTGATAAATAAAAATAACCA
Source organism: Agrypnia vestita (assembly GCA_016648135.1). Classification (NCBI taxonomy): domain Eukaryota; kingdom Metazoa; phylum Arthropoda; class Insecta; order Trichoptera; family Phryganeidae; genus Agrypnia; species Agrypnia vestita. Next base: position 17,498 of record JADDOH010003205.1, on the reverse strand, counting down.
AAATAAAATATTATTTTTACTAGAGCTGCATAGTCATCAAATAATAGATATTTCTACATGTGTATCGGCACCAGAGTTAAGCTAGGTTTTTCTGAATTTTGAAACACCGAGCTCAAAAGGTTAGCCATCATTTTTATTGATATACCTACATTAGGGATGGGTCGTCCACGTCCGTCCACCGACGAGACGATCAACTAGTTGAATTCGTCAACTAGTTGATCTATTTTCAACTTTATAGATAAAAAAAATAAATCTATTATAATTTTGTTTACACCACTTTTTATTGATTTTTTACATGTTTCGGGAACAATGTTCCTTTTCTCAGATTGAGCCTTAAACTAAAGTTGACAAATAATACAGATATATTTATTTATTAATAATGTCACCACAAAGTGAAAGCCTGACTTTGAAAGATTTATTCTTCAATAAATTTCTAGATAACATCTCAAATGTAAAGTATTTTTAAATTATGTATTTATTTATAAATTTATAGATAATAAATAAATGTAAAGGTTTTTATCGTTTTATTTAACTTGTATTGAAACGAATGAATTTTTCGTAATCGATTTGAGTTAGTGTAGTGATAGTCCAACGTTTTACGAAAAATAAGTCTGACATATTGAAAAAATTCAAACTTTGATGTCGCATATCTCCATAACAATTGATATTAAGTCATGATAGCTTTCGACTCATAATCAAGGCAGGAATATAGTCCTTTGAGGTTATTAATGTTTTCCAAATAACCCTGCACACATGTAATGATGTGTACCTAATATATTTTTTTATACACATAGTACAAAGTAGTAATTTGTACTTTATATTTTTAATTTTTGTACTCATATTTTAATGCTTATACCCGATACTTTCACTGCTTATATATGTAGTTTATATTTATATTTTACTGCTTACACCTGATATTGTTATGTATACCTTCTTCTTTCTTTATTATATATAGAAAGAAGTATATAAAACAATATGTAAAAGCCTATAATGTGCGTAAACAAATAAATAATAAAATATTTCTTTTTACATATAAGCACAAGTAGCGGTTTTACTTTCCCCGAAACTATATTCCTTCGAACTTCTTTAAATTTTAAAAATTAACGTAATAAAAATAGCCAACGGTTGAGCCGTCGAGCAGCATCGCGTCGAACCGTAGACAGTTGACCATCGTCCCGATGTTTAGATAGAACGTCCGCGACGTCCGCGTAACAAAGTTGATGCGTCAACTAGTTGACGAATTCAACTAGTTGATCGTCTCGTCGATGGACAGACGTGGACGACCCATCCCTAACCTACATGGGCCAAAATTCTTTTTTTGGCTAAAAATCGGTCTCTTCCGATGAATTTCACTTTTTACAAGAAAACAGTATAAAATTTTGAAAAAATACAGTCATTCATAAACATAACACTGTTTTACTATTCAACAAAATAAAATATAACCAAAATTTTACATTATTTATTCGCAAATTACTGTAACAATGTTGTCTTTCTTAGTAACGCAGTTGGTTTCATACAAAATATTGATGTCTTGGAGCATGGGTCTCATATTATAAAGAGCAATCTCTTATAATTTCTCCTAGATGGCTTTGTACTTGAATATTGTTTTCAAAGTTATAGGTTTTGAACTATATTATAATTTCAATAAATATTTTTTATTCAAAACGTTTAGTTAAATAAAAAATATTTTACATTGTGTCCCCAACAAAGAATAAAATCTTAGCTACCCTGTGTTACTATATGAAAATAAACATTTAAGTAAGTGTTTTACAATTATTTGTTAAGTGTTTATTGTTCTCTTGTTAGAAGTCAAATCGAATACAACTCATCTATCTGGTGTCCCTATTACAATGCTCATGTTCATACAATAGAAAGAATTCAACATAAATTTTTACGCTACATAAATTTCCGTCTCCATATCCCAATAGAAAATCTTAACTATACAAACTTATTATATTTTACCGGTTTATTGCCACTATCGGACAGGAGAGTTTTATCCGATCTGATTTTATTATATAAAATTGTAAACTCGCATTACCACAGCCCTGAAATTTTGTCCTTAATAATGTTTCATGTACCCAGTCGAACTACTCGAGTGCCGACGCCTTTTTACTGTGACAATACTAGAACAAACGCTCACTACAACTCGCTAGTACCTAGAATACACAGGTTAGGTAACAATTATACAAACATAGCGGACGTGTTTGGTTCTGGCCTGTCACAGTATAGGGGCGCGATACTGAGAGCGCTTCATTCCGCCATAATGTAAATTATATATACTTTCTTTTTTTTTGTTTTTCTCTCTGTTTATATTATTTTTGCAAATAACTGTTATATACCTACATATGTAAAAGCCTATTTAGGCGTAAATGAATGAATAAATAAATAAATAAATAAATAAATTTAATGTACCTCATTTCGTTCGACTTGTTGTAACTCTTAAAACAAACAATGATCGCAGTAAAGGCGGAATAAACTAAGCGAATTAATCGCTTCACAGTCATCGGGAGAGGTGCGTGTGTTTATTGCGTGTCCACTGAGTTACCGCCGTCGAAAGGTAAGTACTGATGATATTTGCATTATATAATTCTCATACATAGTTATTTCGGTATCGGTTGTGACATTGACAAATGTTTTGCTTATTATTTTTCCATTTAGTTCACATATACGAAATAATTAAATATAATCCACTGCGTTACTGCTACACTGCGTTATCATAAAAAGTAACGCAGGTATTGTATTGGTAACGCAGTTGTTTTAGGTGCATTTTTTAAGTTATTAATACATTGTTTAAACAATAACACCCATATATTACTTTTTTTTTCAGGTAGAAGCTTCTACAATAAATGGCTCTGACACCCGCGGAAAAACAATATGACTATAGGTCGGCGCTACACTGCGTGGATCTTTCGCCGCGTCTTTTCCGTCATGTAAAATCGGCAAATCAAATGGGTCAACCATCATCTGCGTAGTGTGTTTGATGAGCGCATGTTGTATGGAAAGACATGTAGCGGCGTTTCGCAACCGAAGAGATGCGGCGGAAGATCCGCATAGTGTGGCACCGGCCATAGACTTCACTTAAAGCTGGACCCCTTAAAAAATGCTGAAGCCAAAGGGAAAACATCTTGAAAGGTATCACGTGAAAAAAAAACTTGTGAAAGAGCGAGAGATAGAGATGCTAAGCCTAAATGGAAGACTACGAATTTATAAAGGACGAGAATGTCAAAAAGCTGCACAGTAAATTATGGTTAATACACCGGCTTGCACACCACGTTCAAGAACTCCAGTTTCACCTAGGTCTTAAGGCCGAAGACAAGTAATACAAGACAAATCTGCATTATATATAAAAAATATGAAATTGTAGGAAGAACTGGAAAAACTGAAAAAGAAGTGCAATAAGTACAAAAAGTAGAGCTTAAAAGTCAGGTAAAGACCTAGAAAATAAATATTCTACGTTATCCAATGGCATCAAAAATTATTACAATAGATTGAAGCCAGTGAAAGAAAAGATTGCTTTGAAACGAATTTTTCAAGGAGAAGGCATACCAAAGTCAAAAATAAAGTTTGGTATTGTACGTGAGACTTAGGGCATTCATCGGATGAAACAAAAGCAGACTGGCCCCAAGAAAAACATTCTCATTGAGAAAATCGAAAACTTTTTTGATCACGACGATGTTTCTAGAGCTACAGTTGGACAACAAGAAACTGTAACCTATAAAAAAAAATGAAAAAACGATATCTATGTACTGGACAATGAAAAACCTTTACCGTTAATTCAAAAAAGAGATCCTTGACGAAAGATGTTCTTATTCATATTTCGTAAAACACCGGCCATTTTATGTAAAGCCGCCTACAGTTTATGGCAGAGAAACTTGTCTATGCAAGACACACACTAATGCGCAGTGTATGATAAATGCTCTCCGCAAAAAACAAGATCATTCCTCACCGAAATATGAACAACCTTATCGCAGGTACAGAATGTTCAATAGAGAGACCAGCTTGCATGACCGGTAATTGTGAAGATTGCAGGACAAAACAAATACAGTACCATACACGGAATGATCTTGAATCAGTTAAATGGTCTCAGTAAATTAGGAAATCGGGAATGATTGAAAAGTCAAGCAAAAAAGTAAAAATCACAAAAAAGTTGAAGGAAATGTTGCAGAATTGATAGAAAAGTTTAATTAGACCCTGGTGAAATTAAAGAAAAAAGTTTATTTTTATTTTATTTTTTAACCTACTAGATCTACTTTATGAAAGTATAGAGTGCTCTAGATAAGATTCTACTGCGTTACTATAACATTACAACTGCGTTACTTTTTATAAATAAAAATTATTTCGTTGAACTGATTATTTCTGTGATTTAACTTTATAGGAAATAAATATTAGAATTACAGTTTAAAATTGCCATATTAGTGAGCTCAAAAGTACGATTATATAAACAAAACTTAAATTTGTAGTAAAATAACGCGGTTGTTTCATTTTTCGACCGCTTCGTGTATAAATTGCCATAAATATAGTGATATAATTAAAAACCTCGCTGCAAATGTAAGTGTATTATAGATTAAACTATTAACAATGTGTGTCATCAATAAATAATAAGAAAATGTTAGATTAAATTTTAAAAAAAAATTGAAAAATCTCTGCTCAAATTAGTCATCAAAAAGAATTTTGGCCCACATACCAATCTTGCTGGTTTTAACACGTATTCTGAGACAACTTTGTTTTGCCAGACTGGCTAAATTTAATAAATTAAGCGTTGTTTCGTTTACAGAGTGGAAGTTCATGATTAACACAATGATTTATACACAACGTTTTATTTCACTAATTTGAGTTATATAAGCCTAAACGCTTTCGATGGGCACAACCATCATCTTCAGAGGCAATATTATCTAATTGTAAACCAATATAGCCGACAAATAGAAAGTAAAGGGCACATTTGCCAACTAAAAATATTTTTTAACTACCCTCGCCCCCACCCCCCTATCTCACCATAATCCCTTACTTTCTATTTGTCGGCCATATTGATTTACAATTAGTTCTAATATTGCCTCTGAAGATGATATTTGTGCCCATCGAAAGCGCTTAGGCTTATATAACTCAAATTAGTGGATAAATCATTGTGTTAATCATGAACTTCCATTCTGTAAACGAAACAACGCTTAATTTATTAAATTTAGCCAGTCTGGCAAAACAAAGTTTTTTATATAAAAAACTAAAAATAAAATCAAAAATGTGCCAACGTAATCTGAGATGTATACACGAAAAAATATTGACTTTGATACGGTACTCCCAGACATTAGATATTAGGTATTATTCATATTCTATTACGAAATTGGCAATAAGATCCGAAACGTTGAAAAAAGATATTGGAAAAACAAAGCATAACGATTTAATATAATGAATACATAGATATTTTTTTAAATGTCCATAAAAACTTTAGAACTTATATTAGTTTTATCTTTGAAGGTCAAAACTTTAGAAGAGTCTTGTCTTTGCAGGTCAAAAACTAGCTGAAGTCAAAGCAAATAACGAAATTCTTCAAGTCTCTGAAAGCAGCAGAGAGAATATAGAACGAGAGGTTATCATAAACGAACGCTCTTTCCCTGATGATACTAATCTAAGTCCCTCTCAAATAGCCGCTTTGTTACTGAACGCTGATGGAAGAATCAACAGGAGAATAGGACCTGACAAAAAACAAAATGTGACAATTGTTGAAGATGTGAATGTGGATCCGACAGAAAATTCTACGCTAACGTCAACAGAGATATCAGAAATATTAGATACGGACGAAAATAAAAATAAAAGTCGCATGATTTCAACATCAACAGACGCAACAACTACAGCTATGAATATTACCACCGAAAATATTAAGATCTCTACCGCTCCACCTCCTCAAAAAAAAATTTCGTTTAATGAAACTGAATCAGAAAAAGTAACAACGAAAATAGAAAATATTACAGAAGCAATCGTTTTGAAAAAAAATAGTATTAATGAAAATGAAACACTGAAAACAAACAACAACGCATCCCTCAAATTAGAGAATGAGGTAAATGTGTCTGATCGAAATTCAACAGCTTCTATTGATATGACAACTGAAAGCAATATAGAGATTTCAAAGATGATAATAAATGATACAGTTAATTGTACAACTGAATTAAGCTTGCTAGACACCGGCGCTAACACAAATGAATCTCAAAATAATGCAGACGTTCTGGTTACATTACCAAACTACAATGACACGGAAGAACGTCGTCCGTACATTTCTGGAAGTATTGATGCTGTCGGTGAATCGGACGATGGTATAATCCATCACTCTGATTCAGATAAAGACACAATGAATAAAGAAAATGATATTTCAAGCGTTGGGTCGCAGTTCCCATCAACATCACTAATTATCCCTAAAGATGATGACATTTTCATGGTAAACGTTTCCACATTTGTCAGAACCAATACGAGCATTGTGACTCTTCGACCCGTAGCGGCAATACCTCCGGAGATAGAAGCTCTTCTGAACATAAGCATGAACAAAAATAATCAGAAAGATGATTATTTCGACTATGACTATAAATCATCACTCCCGCCATCTTTGCCAAATTTAGAGTAAGTATTTATGCAGTTATCGATAGAATATCTAAAGTATCTAAAATCAATCACGTTATTTTATTTTCAATGGCAATTTGTTTTATTTCAGAATTATACCATTCTTGGCCATTGATGCCGTTGACAAAGTGAAAGGCCAGAGCGCCTACGGTACTGCATACCCACAAGTTGAGAGCAAAAACTACATTACCAGCGATAATTTTAATCCAACTACTTATGCTCCATACACTGACGATAAATACCTTCCGAATCCAACTAGCTACGCACCAAAACGACCAAATAATTTCAATCGAAACCCTGTATACAAACAACACATTAATGAAAAATTCCAAGCGACCACATACGCGACCATCATCAGTGATAACTACGAGAACCACCAATACGCCCAAGAGAAGTACGATGCTACAGCCTATCCATCACTCACTGTAGAAGACTCTCAAACAGAAAGTCCATCTTTTAGTTTTGATGTCAATAAAATGAATCTCTTTTCACCACCATCGAAAACAGAAGGTATTGTTGGCTTTTCTGATTATTTTAATTAATTCGAAATAAACAATAAATATTGTATTAGATTGCATTAAATATTTTTCAAGTGCAAACTTTCGAAATAGGTATTTATATTTTTATAACCAAAAAAACTAGCACTTATGAGATAAAAATAGAGAGATTCATATAAAAATAGCGAAAAACCTTATTATCCGGGAAAAAAATCAATTGCTTTTCAAAAAATCAATTTTTTAATTCATATTATAGTCCAAATTTACATAGAAATAGGATTTATGGTGATTTTTCATGAACAAAATAAACGTCGGCCTCTCACTGGAAGAATAAATCAAACGATATCCATGTTTTATACTTTGTAATTTTTATTTTTCAATACTAATTACCATGCCTCGAAGCGTGTAAATAAATACAATATACCTATCACTTAAAATAATGTGTTTATGTGAATAAAAAGTGTTTTAAAACAATAAAAAACGTAAATATTTGTATTTAATCATTTAGAACATTATTAATATTTAACATTTCTTAATTATTTCAGTATGTCTACGCGCTAACCAACAACATATTCTACTTACATATAAATATTCCATAACTGAGGATGATTTCTATGACACTAAATATTAATTTCATGGCCTCTCTAATGCCTCTTTAATGCTTATATTCTCTTAATTATTATGAACAATTTTCAGTTTAATATTTTTATGTTAGAACAATGGTTCTGTTTATATTATCATACTAAAAAATTTAGTCTAGCTTATACATAAATTAATAATAAAAACGCACACTTTCGTAAAAAATACTGCCATCTTAAAATTATTTCACTTTTTCAGGTGGGTTTCTTCCCAGAGATCCTCCAATAAATTCATATTACGACATAGGATACCCTACGTCCGACGACGCATCTGTTACTGATGGCTCCTTGATGGTAACGAACCATGCAAAAACTAGCACCGGTAAAGATCTCTTCAAAATTATTTTAACTATTCGTTACTCAATGTCATCTCTTATAAACGTTCTCTGTTTTAGATGATTGTGTATCAAATGGAAGAAAATATAAAAATGGGGAATTAATAACAGAATCCAGAGCATGTGTTGTTTGTTTTTGCTATTATGGAGATATTCACTGTCAAGATCCGGAATGTCCAGCAATTAAACCTGGATGTAGACGAAAAATTGAAAAGGGGTCTCTCTCTTGCTGCGGTGTGGAGATTTGCAGTATGTTATAACCTATATCACCAAAATATAAACCTGGCATTTCTCTTAACGTCTCTTATTATAAAAAAATCCTTTTTTATATTTTCAGATGATGAAACTACTACAAGACCGCAAACCTCCGCACCACTTGTTGAAAAGGTAACTAAGACCACCAGATCGCCGATAAGTTCTATCGACAGAATTGATACAGCTGACCCATTCAAGGACGTAATCAGAACTGAAACAGCTCCAAATCTACAATCTCTTATTGGTGATATGATTCCACATTACGTTCGAAAAACCACCTTGACTACATCCACACCTCAAGAGCCGACCATCACCAAAATTCCTACGTTCGTAATTCCATCTAAAATTATCAAGACTTCAACTGCATCGCCACCGATTACTACAACGGAATCATCAACCATTGCTGTAACAACCGAAAAAAAATATTCATCTTCTCAGGACAAATACATTCCGGATAGCAATTTTAAAATAACACAACAATTTAGTACGACAGACAGAAATGTATACAAACCCCCAATAACTTTTCCGCCCCCAGAAACAACATACAGTGAAAACGATCAATTTTCGGAAGACGAGGAAGAAGAAGAGTTTTCGTTTGGGAGCGTCTTAAAGTTGCTACTTGGTGACTCGTCTGATGTGCAAACAAAACCAACGACCATGCGCACGACAAAAAGATACACGACACCAACCATCCAGACATCTTCCAGTTGGAGACCATCCACAACCTTCTTCACCAGGCCCGATACTACGACTCCAGCAGCGACGACCATTCGACCGACGACATCAACAGTGACGTATTCAACACCAACTACGACACACAGAAACACTTACAAAAATTCATTCACCAAACCAATTCGGACAGCGAGTCCAGTTTTGCTGTTCCACAAGAATAACACGAAACTTGGAATTAGTTTAACGACAAGAACACCTTCAGTTTATCCTACAGCGAACCGCTTCACGAAGCCGAGACGTCCGTTCAATTCCACACCCATACCTTTGACAACGCAGCCAGTGAAAAATATCGCTCAGTCTTTATCACCCCCAAACGAGCAACATACGTCTTACAAGAGAAAACCAATTCTTAATGCTCCACCAGACTCTTCTATTCCCTTTGGAGCAGGACTGTTGAAATTGGCAGGATGCAATATTTACGGAAGGATGTACCGGGTGGGGAAAATTATAACGGAACTGTCTGGACCCTGTTTAGAGTGCATGTGTACAGAGATAGGAGTTCAATGTCGAGCTATCTCCTGTTGAAGTAAACATATTGACATGAATGTTATGTTTAGAATTCTTGAATGAGTGTTATATTTAGAATTCTTGAAATTTGCACCATTTTCGTATGAATCATTTGATTTTCTTGTTGCTTTACGTAAAGAATTAATAAAATAGCATGTTAGAAATATGCTCCTGTAGATTGCAACGGGAGGTAAAAGAATCTATACATATGGCGCGGAATGAGACACAGTGAAATAATCTCATTGAAATTTTTATCTGGAGATAAACTCAGGATCATCTTGAGATTGGTAGAAATAAATAACATGCACATAAACGTCATCTAGTATCGTAACCTAAAATTATTTAATTTGAATAAGCAGACGGGATTAAACTACAAGCATTTATTTCATTTTCACTGACGCAAGGGAGATTCAAAATAACTGACGAATGGAACATTATATGTGGGGTACAAAAGCAAAGGTAGCAATATCCAAAAAAATTAAAAATGTTTTGAATGCCGTCACAGAGGATTACTCATTTAAAATGTTGTCAATTCCAGATTTTATGTATATATCCCTTCTATCTATCCTTTATCTATCCCTTCCAAAATCATGTCTCCTATAAATTTGTAGGCTACGTTTCCTATAAAATCTCGAATTTAGTACATTATAAATTATTAATCCTCGATGACGGACTGCATTTTTTTTTTTTGATATTGCTGCCTTTGCTTTTATACCCCACATGTGGTCAATGGACTGAAATTCGACATTAGACATTACAACTAGCGTGAAGCGAGGTGCGAGACTGCGAAAGCCGGCATTTGTTCTCAAAGAATCTCATGGAAGCAATATCCGTATCGAGACGAAAAAATTCGACAATAATTTGTAAAGATTTTACTTTAGTTTTTCATATAGCAAACTTTCACTAATTAGAAAAATAAAGCAACAACAAGATCTTGTGATTTAAAATTAGCCTTTAAGATATAGTGAATATATGATGATGCCTCCATCCTGTTACGACTTAATATATGACTTAAGTATTTTGTACCCTCCGATCTCATAGTAAAATATTCATTCATACGATTAGTTTCCATTCAGACTATGAATTGTATATGCAGTTCTTCAATAAAAACGAAAATGTATCTGGTGCTATTTCCAGGCACGATTGTCACATGTTTGTGTCGCACTACTTTAGTATCAAAGCTTGTACTTCACTACTAGACTTCATCGAAATATTTGGATACTCCTTCAGAAATGATAAATTGTTGAGAACATAAGTTTTTCGCTTGATTTTTACGAAACTCGATCAGATAGCATACTTTATACCGATCTCATGTCTTCAGAAATGATTATATGGTACCAGACACAACTCGGAGTCATTTTAAGCTATGGAGACACATGGCATATGGGACCCATGCTGCCTTATTTTTCCAACTGCCATGTGTCCCCATAAGAGCCTATAGAGGACCCAGTGGATTACTTTTCCCAGAGCCGACTATAGGTTTCACAGCATAATGCTTAAATTTTTTAAATAATATTCTGCTTAGCTTACACAATTTTAAATTTCCTTTTCGACACTCATACACATATACTACGACAAATTTATTTAATTCATTCTCTAGTTTTATAGCAAAGAATATATTTTAGTTGATTTATTGAAGACATGACTTAAACAAAAAAACATTTATTTGGTATTTTTCTCTTTACTCAAATTTTTATTTTTATTTTAATTATCGCCATCCAACAAAATACACCCGATTCCCACTAACCATTCATGCAATAAGAATATATAATTATGGTGGACGCATTAGTTAGTTAGCGTGTACAATTGTCATGTCATCATTGAACCAATATAAAAAAGGTATGCTAAATCGATATAGGTACATATTACAATATTAGTTTTTTTTATTTGTTTTTGAGAATTTGTACGAAAACAAAACTTGTAAACTGAAATTTTCAAACGTGCTTTATGGTCATGTTTTGTATTATTCGGTTTTACAAATAACACACATCGTTGTAATGCATTAATGCAAGTTAAATAAGTAAAAATAAAAGTGATAAGATAATTATGAATACTTTTTTATTTAAAAAATCAGGTAAACCTGCAATATACTGTGTCACGACCCTGTAATTACCAGACAAATTATTAGTACATAATAATATATACGTTGAAGACACTATCAATGGTCACGACTCTTAGTAACTAATAATTATTTATAATACGTGCACCAATATATCACTATATTCTAATATTAATTCCTTACCTATGAAATTGCCGTTTTTTAATACTGGCTAGTTTGAAGATTAATATCTTGCATTCGACTAGGAATCCTAAATTCAAATGAAGGTTATATTAAAGCTACGACATTATTTTTTCAAAAATAGTTATTCATTTGACTACGGAAAAATGAAAGTTCATGTTTTCTTCCTTATATGAGTTCCGTCGTGGTACTAATGCTGCATAGACGTCACGCAAAATCAACGGTGTGTATGGACCAGGCATTTCTAATGAACGCAATGTGAGTTTTTGGTTTTAATCGTTTCCGTTCTGGAAATTTCGACCTCAACAATAAGCCCGTAGACGACCGGAGACCACAGTTGATACAGACGAACAGCTATAGCGGAAGCAGATTCATCTCTAACTGTGTCATGAATTTGTTAGAATTATCTACAGCCTTCAACGTCAGTTACAAAATGGTTATGATTCATTTTCGTCAAATCACAGGAGTTTTGACTTGAAATTCTTCGTCACCTACCTGAAGTTACACTTCCGATTTCCAATTATTTCGGAATTTGGATAACTTTTTCAAATGCGATAAGACGGTGAACAACGCTTCTAAAGAATTCGTCGATTCCCGTTTCCAGGATTGATATGGCAAAGGCATCAATGAATCTTTATTAAAATTCCAAAAGTGCATCGACAACAATGGCCAACACTTCGATTAATTTAATATATAATTTTCATAAAAACAACTTGTTTGATTTTTTCTATAGAAAACGGCAATGTCATAGGTATGGACCTGATATTATTCTGCTAAATTTTTTTTACTATTTATTTACTTAATAGATTGATTTGATTTCTTTTATAACAATGATAACTAGCAAATATTAACAATTATTATTATATGTTATACCTCACCAAAAAGAATTAAGATTCTTGTGTGTGGATACCTGATATATTCTGCTAATGTATCCTAATGAGGAAAATAACAGTGGTGACACTGGCACCATCAATAGCGCAAAAGCCCGGTGCGGGCCTGGCCTTCCTCAAGCAGCTTCCGTCGATCCTCCGCTGTCCTCCAGTTCGCGTGCCGTCTTGAGCAAGGTGATTGGACCTCCTTCGGCCAATGGGTTTTGCATTTTGCATCAACATTTTCTTCTAGAACTAGTGACCAGCCCGCCTCAGCCATGCTATATCTTGGTAACTTATTGGCGTGTGGTAGGTTATATTGGATTCTCCAAATTATGCGTCTAATTCATGTATGTAATATACTCGTATATGCCACATCCCGTTTTCATTATTGGCTTCAAACATCCCTCTTAGAATCTTACGTTCGTAGTACAGCAATGCATTTTATCTTTCTTACTGGGTACCCATCATACAGATCCATACGTGAAGGACTTAATATATGGAATAAATACTTTTGGGCTATCGCGCGAGAAATCCGTATTAATAATAATACTTACAATCCATACTGTAGGGGTTGAAGGTTCAAAAATTTTCGACACGCCCACAAAGCTCTCAAAACTCGAGAATTGTCGGAAAGTTTTGCGAGGTCGCGTCCAGGGGGAGAAATATCCCCACGCGTTGGACTGACCAAAAGGCACTGAATAGCGGAGTACCAGCAGAGGATCGACGAGAGGCTCCGTGCGACCTCGACATTCATTCGTGATGAAACGGTATAGAAGAAGATTTTACCGCGGAAGAATGTGAGCTTCGGTTGCTTTGTGTCGAGTCAACCTCTGGGTTAGCCTTCCGAACATAAAAAAGCTTGTCCAGGCTTATTGTATTCGATGTTTGGAATATTAGAGACTCGCCAAGTTCTGTAAATGCCTTCAAAAAACTACAATACGTATTGTGGACAATTTCTCTCAATTTGAAGCTTTTTGAGCATGGAAACATTCATTCTTCGGGGGTCCTAAATTACTCGATATTTCTTGTTACTATATATTTCTCCCCCTGGACGCGACCTCGCAAAACTTTCCGACAATTCTCGAGTTTTGAGAGCTTTGTGGGCGTGTCGAAAATTTTTGAACCTTCAACCCCTGCAGTATGGATTGTAAGTATTATTATTAATACGGATTTCTCGCGCGATAGCTCAAAAGTATTTATTCCATACATTAAGTCCATCATTTCCTCTCCAGCGCTATATTTTGTCATCGATCGAAATGAAAGACTCGAGGAGCAATTATCCGAGTATTTATTATAATTTTTTTATTCGTCAGTCATTTCTGGGATTCTTTTCCGAGAAAGTGTTTATTCGGTAAACGGTAACTATATGTAACATTTTATTTCACAAATAGTAAAATTACTTAACACATACATCACAGATTCGTTAAGATAACTGAATGAAAAATATATTGCAGATAATCGACGCGGCGAGAGCGACTATGATGAGCGCGAAAGACGTCCATCTCGCGGCTCGGGTGCACGTCGTGTCCTCGTCGCACCCTGAAACAACCAATCATCGGAGGTTTTATTACATAAAACGGCAATTAATCATTAGTAGGTACAACGGCAAACTAATTATCACATATCATTTATCGACGGCATTAGTTAACTTAATGTGTAGGGTAAATGGAATTTGCCGTACCCGCATATCCACATACCTACACATTAAAAATTTAAAAATAAATGCGGAAATGATTTTATTTATAATATATTCTCGTAATCATTTATATTACGAAGAAGGCATTCCGAGAATCTTTCGTAAGTCACAGCTAGATTTTATATTTCATAAAGCGCTAAAATTTAACAGCGTGTACGTGTCAATCGGTAATACATACTGAAATCTACGATTCAAGTAAAATTGTAGTATCTATATTACTTAAATAAAGGTACCTACATATTAAGAGTGCACTGTACTCGGATGAATTGTAAATTAGATAAGCAGTCAAAAATTATCATAAAAACGGTATCGGGTAAACATTAAAATTATTTCTCCTTCAAATGTAGCAAATTTATTTTGCGATAACATAATTATAATTGATATAAATTAACTTTGTTAAAACCACTTATTTATTGAAAAAATTCAACATGTGTCGAAGCCAACGGCTTCTTCGTCAGGATGATAAAAATAATATTTAAAAATCGAAGTTTAGATCAAAATATTAAAAAGTTATACGTGAAAATAATTTAATTACTACAAAAGCTTTTATCATGGACAAAGTAGACTATGTTATAAGACTATGGATTTTCTAAAAAGTGTTAATTTTGAAAGAATATTTCAATATAAAATGATTATAATAAAATGGGAAAAGCACGGAACGCTAATATCGGGAACATTGAAGGTGACCCACCACATACCCTGGGCTGTTTTATGCGCCGAAGCGTCCATATCAGCCCAACACATTCGCCGCCTGGTTGGCATTATTTTATGCTAAAGCGTCCTCTCCGCCCGGCCATAACAAGAAGCAAGACCAGGCGAGTCGGTCGCGCAAAACCTTCAATGTCCCATGCTAAAAGTCTTTATTTTTAAGAGGTTTTACAAAATTACAATAAAAGAACATCTATAATCTAAAAAATACAACAAAAGAACACCCGAGGAGACATCGCACGGGACAAAAATAAATCAACACCCCTCCTTGGAGGGAAAGGGACAAAACAAAAATAAAAACATGTAGCACTTGTGCCAGAAAAGGTAAAACCACCGGTATGACACCGATCAGGAGAGACAACGTAAAATTGACAAAATATGATACAAAACAGAAAGATAACATGGCTGTGCAAATAAAATGGAAAATAACGATAGAAAACACAATGAAATTAAAAAGAATGTAAAGAGAAAATAGAAGTAATAAACAGAAAAAGTGAAATTGCAAGATTATTAAAAGAAAACAAAGAAAGACCAATGTAGGGCAGCATGGTCAAGGGTACATCAGGACCACTGAGCCGGACCCCTCAGGATTTCCCAACGGGTCACCCAAATTCCCACGAACACTTTAAAAAGTCTGAAGTTATCCTCACAACTCACAAGGTCGGCATTTGTAAGACGCCGACCTGTTCCACGTGGCCCATTTATGCCCTCAATCAAATCTTCTCTTGCATCCCTCATCAAAGAACAGTCCCACAGGATATGTCCCGGAGTCTGGGCCACACGAGCACAGACGCACCAAGGGTGGGTGGAGAGCCCAAGATCATGTAACTTAGATCTGAACTCTCCATGACCCGACAGCAGCTGTACTGTGTGGTGGTTCAGTGTGGGGAAATACCCTTCGGAATCCTTTGTTTCTTTCACCGCCACCCTCGGGAAGAAGCTGTGGGTCCACCTCCCGGTGGTAGCGGCATCCCATCTTTCTTGCCAAACTTCGATCGTGATCCGTCTAATCCTTCTGTCCAACTCCTGGAACCGCTCGTTTTCCAGGCGCCTGAGAGTCCTACCGAAGTAGTCAGTTTCCAGACCCCGCCTAAGTTTACGGCGCGCGCAAGTCTCCAAAACCTCCAAGTCTGCAGGGAGCACCCCCGCTAGAACCGGGAGGGCCTGACTAGAAACCGTCCGGTAGGCCCCCGTCAGCGCCAGCAACGGAACTCTCTGCCCACTATTCAGAGCTGCAGCGACAACCCTAATCCGGACCCTATGCGACCAGACCTCGGCTGCATACGTGACCTGAGCCACATAAGTAGCCTTGTAAACTAGTCGCATAGCCGGCGAACGGATGCCCCAGTCCGCAATACTCATCCGCTTCATGGAAGCAAAGAAGACCCCCGCACGGTCGGAGATGGTCTTGACATGAGCCAGAAAGGAGCCCGACATGTCAAAGGTCACTCCTAGGTACTTAACTTCTCTTTCAAATTTTACAGTTATTCCATCCACTTTTAAAATCGGATTCCTAACCTGACTCAAGCCACCCTTCATCTTCGGAGCAACCGTTTTCGAAGGCGCCAGAGCTAACTTGTTTCTTTTACACCAGTCAGAAATCATCGCAATTGACCTATTACCCTTTTCCTCTAATTCTCTGCGAGTCTATCCAGAAACGAGCAGAAGAGCATCATCCGCGTAGGCTATAGTCGTGCAGTCCACCGGTAGCGGAAGCATTAACAGGTCGTCAAAGAGGATGTTCCACAGAGTCGGTCCTAGAACCGAACCCTGAGGGCAACCCATGTCCAGAGGCCTGGTGTGGGATAATCCACCATAGCTGAGGGTCACGGTACGATCACCGAGGTAACTTTTGACAATGTCAAAGAGATACCCCGGACACTGCCGGACCTTCAGCTTGGTAAGAATCATCTCCCACCAGGCATTATCGAAGGCACCCGATATGTCCAAGAAAATACCTATGACATACTTCTTACAATTATTCTTCACCCAATCACGTGCAAACAACATGGCGTGCTCCGTTGACCTACCCCTGACAAACCCACACTGCCGGTCACAGGCAGGCGAGAGATTTCTCTCAAGCCTGTTCCGGATCACCGTCTCAAGCACCTTCCCGAAAACAGGAAGGAGTGTGATTGGGCGATACGCACCTGGATCTGACCGAGGTTTGGAGTTCCCCTTGGGTCTGATTGAGAGCACACCTCTCTTCCATACGGTAGGAAAAACTCCTACACTAATGCACTTATTCATCACAAACAAGACTTCTTTACTGGCATACCTCCAAACATTCTTCGCTATCGCCCCCGTAATCTTGTTCACACCGGGAGCCTTCCCAGGACCTAGGTTCCTAAAAATGACGCTCAGCTCAGCTCCCGTCACAGGTGGTGGCACTCGAGACTCTAGCAGCATAGAGCTA